>CP137672.1:15198385-15360885 GCA_037976565.1 Mesocentrotus franciscanus | reverse complement strand
AAGGCGAGAAAAAGGTACAAAAAATAAAGGAATCTGAGAAACTGAAACTCAACAAACTTTAGCCGATAGCCTCTTTAAAAATTGTGAGCCAGTTAAAATGTCTGGAAATAGCTCATATTTCATTACTTACTAAGGAAAACTCTTCGAAGCTTGCAGTTAGGGGGCAGCTTGACTATAGGTCGGGAGGGGATATACCCCTTGTCCCCTTTAGATTGGGAAAATCTTGCATTTTGAAGTGAAACGGACACACATACATACTCTTTCTTTTTGCCATTCAATTGGGGGCGGGGCGGGCCCCCCACTCACCCCATGCCCGGCATCTCCCTCGTAGCTACACCACTAAATGTCAATATATTTTCATCCCGAGGCGCTGCGCGGGCATCATACATAAACTCTCATGTGATCCTCAGTGGTTGAGAGTCAAAGATACTTTTGTGCAGGAGGCTCCCTGTTCAACCTCCTGCTGGATTATATTACCCCCGTATTTACTCCGCTGAGTCCGCTCTATTTATTCACCAATTTATTCATCTATTTATTCATGCATTCATTAACAGTTTAATTTATTTATATATATATTTATTTAATTTCAGGAAAACTAAATACCTGAAAACTAAAAGCAAAAACAAAAAATGTAGAGAGGAAGGACGAAATAGACTGCCTCCGACAAGTCGCAAGGAAACTGATTCATGTTATCGGCTATTTAAAGGTTCTTAATTCTCATTAGTCAGTCGTTTAAAAACATATAAACAAAGGCGGCGCTCCCGGAGGAGGGATGGGGCGCAGTGCCCCCCACTTTTTCAAGTACCCCAAAAGTGCCCCTTTTTACATAGGAATAGTGCCCCTTTACCTTGACAAGTTCCCACTTTCCTTTGCAATAAGTGTCCATTTTCCATCCTTACAAGTGCCCTTTTAAAATCTCTATTAAGTGCCCCTTTTTAGGTACGAGAAGTGCCCCTTTTCACTTTTGATAATTGCCCTATTCAAATCTGAGAGGTGCCCTTTTTACTTTGACAATTTCTCCTTTTCCTGTGTAAGAAGTGCCCATTCCCTTTTAATAGCTACCCCTTTTTATATCGGATAAGCGCATTTTTTATTTGTGCCCCTTTTCCTTTCTAATAAGTGCCCCTTTTCCTTACGATAAGTGCCCCCATTTTTTCAAAAGAGCCCCTTCCCCTTCTCATAAATCCCCCTTTTTACTTCAGATAAGTGTCCCTTCCCTTCCTAATAAGTGCTCTTTTCATCTATGAGAGTGCCCCTTTTCGCCTCTAATAACTGCCCCGTTTATTTTGACACGTGCCCCTTTTCCTTTCTAATGAAATGCTATGTTTCTTCTTATAAGTGCCCCTTCCCCTTTTCATAATTACCTCTTTTCATCTCTGATAAGTGCCTGTTTATGTCAACATGTGCCTCTTTTTTCTTTTTAATAAGAGCCACTTCCCCCCTTCTCATAAAATTCCCCTATTAACATTTGATCGGTGCCCCTTTTCTTTCAAGAAAGCACATTTTCCTTTGTTATCAGTTCCCCTTTTCCATTCTCATAAGTGCCCCTTTTCATATCTGGACCGAGTGCCCCTGTTCAGGTGTGATAAGTGCCCCTTTTCACCTCTGTTAATTTCCCCTTGTACTTTGACACGTGCTCCTTTTCTTTTTTAAAAGTATCTTATGCCTTTCGATAAGTGTCCCCTTTTCCTCTCTTCATGTCCCCAATTTAAAGCGACTATTAAAGAGCAATTTCCCCCAAAGCTCGCTCGCTACGCTCACTCGCATTTATAGATGATATAATTATGTTACCTATCAAAGGTCTTCTCAGTCTTCCGTTATGAGAATGTGCTTATAACCCCATCAGGATTGGGTTTTTTCCTCTTTAAAAATGTAATTTTTTGCACTGCGACCTCACAAATCTTAAAATTTTGCATATAAATGTACACAAACATACATAAATACAAACAATCTCAATTTTCAATTTACATTATTAACCACTTAGTGTAGTAATTAAATAATCTTTCTACTTTTAAGCAAGGGAGAGACTCGAAGAACGGGGCACTAAAGATGTGATATGAAAGAAAGAAAAAATAGAACTCAGCAAAGATAAAGGGTTGAAGAGGTAGAAGTTAACCGAAAAGGCTTAAAATGAGAGGAGATTGAATCATTCAAATTGTTCATAAGCGCTGTGATACACTTTGATATCCGATGATAACAACAATATTGTTATCACACAATTATCACACCATTATCGTTCATTATCAAAACAAAAATATTGATGAATCAAGACCACCATAATAAGGTGTGTCAGTTTTTACCCCTGACATTTTCACCTCTAATTTGTTTTAATTCGTCATGCATATTAACCAAAAATATTAAGAAAAGATTGATAAAATAAGAGAGAGAGAGAAAGCAGGTAGAGCACTATAGAAAAAAATGAGGTGTGTGAGAAAGAGAGAGAGAGAGAGAGAGAGATAGACAGAGAGAGAGATAGGTCTAAGGAGAAGGTATGAAATTTCATGTGTATCATTTAGGAGGAAGAGTTTTACAAAAAAAATAGGTTTGTATTCAGTGTATTCATAAACAGTGGCGTAATGAGCAAAAACTTTTTGTGGGGGAAGAAAAAATCTGCATCACCACCAGGTGTCATAATGGAAATTCTTTCGTGGGGAGATGTGGATATTGACGATAACGGTCAAGATGTGGGCCTACAAACTACGTTTTAGCTATGGCATACTGTTTTTTGTTATGAGTTGATTAATGAGGCTCGAGTACTTTGCATCTACCCATTATTATTACTTGATTGCTTACATTAATGTTCTTCACACTTTGAGCAATGAGATGATAAGTTAATATACCACCCATTATCCAGGGGCGGTGAAGCGTCTTACAAAGTGGGGGAGGAGGGGGGACACACCAACAAAAAGGGGCACTTTCTGGGAAAAGGGGCACCTACAAAGGGAAACCTCAAAGTGAAAATATGCCATTTTTAGACACTGGTATATACCCAGGGTGGATCCAGCGGGGAGGGGTATGAGCACTATTTTTTTTTTAAACTCCACAAAATGTCTATATGTCTATATGTCTATGTTTGATTTTTTACAGTATGTCATATGTTGTGTTATTTGAATTTGAATTGCAATTGTATTGTATCTTTGTGAAATGGATCGCAATTCGGCCGTTGGCCGCAATGATCTTTTTAATAAACCATTTCTATCTATCTTTGAGCACACACACACAAAAAAGTAAAATTGTGGTTACCATTTTTTGTTTAAACTTTTTTTTTGCCAGGGGTGGGGGCCTGTGCCCCCTGGTCCCGCCCCCTTGATCCGCCACTATATATACCATTATACCCCTACATTGTGATTACATTATCAGGGATGATTTCAATGTTTGTCTCTCTCTTTGCATGTTCCAAGATACCGCTTAAGAATCATACTTTGCAGTTGGGTATGATGGTCTGAATTTTCCAGATTTTTTAATCTTATAAAGAGGAAGAAAATAAAATTATGATGGGGTTCTAAGCACAATCTGATCATTATAGACTGAAAAGATATTTTTAATAAGAACATAATTATATCAAGCGAGCGAGCTTTGGGTGAAATTAATGATCGAATAATTGCTCTCAGTCAGTTGCTTTAAAATATAAGGGCACATTTTATGGTGAAAGGAAAGGGGGGCACATATCCGAAGGGAAAATGACACTTGTTAGAAAAGAAAAGGAGCGCGTGTCTAAGTAAAAAGGGGAATTATCAGAGGTGACAATCACAAAAAAGTGAGAAAAACCCGGAAAATCATGTCATTTCAGCAACATTTGTAAATCACTAGTAAGAAAATTCTCCAGTTTCGATGATATAGCTCGATATACACCGGTAGATGGCGCACTTTCATTCGTTAGACAGCTCACACAACATTTCAACAAACATGGCAGTAACAAAAATGACGACTATTTTCTTGAGGAGGAAACACGCTATTCTGTGTGTGGCAGCTCAGAATTGTTTCAGGAATGAACGTAGAACACTAGCGTCAAAGTAAGTTCTTTCCATAGATATTCATTTTGTGAGAATATACTGATGCAGTTGCCAAGTGCGACATCCATGCGATGGCTTTATAACAGTCCCACTCGTTTACAAATTTGTAGCCCTCTAACTAGACCGAAAGCTTCAGTCTCTGATATCGACGGTTGTTCCGCTGAGATTGCATCTGGCTCCTCTGACCGCCTCTATACATAGACTGAAGTACGGCGTATGGGGTAGTGTGCGGAACGAATGGTTCGGTTCGGCCGGACCGCGATGAATGAGATATGCAACGAGTTTTTCACTTTACGTCTTCACATATTCATTTTGGCTGCAATATTACACTGAATATTATAACAAATAATAAATAACCCGGAAATATATACTTGACTTACGATAGCTTGCTCATTTAGATCCTAAATTAATGATTAATCCGAGAAAGTCTTGTAGTCAACATGATTTGTTGTCAGCCATCTTGGTTTGAGTTGATGAATATTCATTTTTTCTTTTCGAACGTCCAATAGCTACGTATGAGTCAGCCCGGCTTGAGCGGTGATGTTTGAATATTCATAAGTCCAATATCAAACACGTGCTCTGATTGGCCATTGGGCTTGTTTTGGTCGGTTGACCCGAAATATATCGGCGGGTCATGTCATAGATTACCAGTTCGAATGCCGTTTCATGGTTCTGAGATAAACAATTGGATAATTCATACGTAAGTCCGTAAATTTCGCATTTAGAAATAGGTAATAAAACTTATACAACTGTACATAGGAGAAAAAAAATACAAATTTGATTTCTATCTGATTTATAAATCAGAAAATTAGATCTAAATAAGGAAAATCGTGGGAGAAAGTTTCGGGGTAACAAGTGCTGCACAATCGGCTCAATCTCTCCCCCCGTTGCGAGCCGTATTGGTTACCGTCTGTGTATGGGGAATGTCAACAAATGTCAGTTTTATTAAAGAATGACCCATACCAGACGGTTATTTCTGTCTACCCTCTAACTAGACCGAAAGCTTCAGTCTCTGATATCGACGGTTGTTCCGCTGAGATTGCATCTGGCTCCTCTGACCGCCTCTACACATAGACTGAAGTACGTCAATGGGGTAGTGTGGGGAACGAATGGTTCAGTTCGGCCGGACCGCGATGAATGAGATATGCAACGAGTTTTTCACTCTTTACGTCTTCATATATCCACTTTGGCTGCAATTTTACGCTGAAACTTATTAAAAATTAAAAATAACACAGAAATATCTACTTTGACTTACGATAGCTTGCTCATTTAGATCCTATATTAATGATTAATCCGAGAAAGTCTTGTAGTCAACAAGATTTGTTGTCAGCCATCTTGGTTTAAGTTGATGAATATTCATTTTTTCTTTTCGAACGTCCAGTAGCTACGTATGAGTCAGCCCGGCTTGAGCCAGTGATGTTTGAATATTCATAAGCCCAATATCAAACACGTGCTCTGATTGGCCATTGGGCTTGTTTTGGTCGGTTGACCCGTAAATATATCGGGCGGGTCATGTCATAGATTACCAGTTCGAATGCATGAATGTACCGTTTCCTTGGTTCTGAGATAAAAATTGGATAACTCATATACGTAAGTCCGTAAATTTTGCATTTAGAAATAAGTCATAAAAAAATTGATAACTGTACATAGGAGAAAATTAGACATAGTATTTTTGTATCTGATTTATAAATCAGAAAATTAGATCTAAATAAAGAAAATCGTGGGAGAAAGTTTTGGGACCAAAGCGGGCCACAATCGGCTCAATCTCTTCCCCGTGGTGCGAGGCGTACGGGGTACCGTCTGTGTATGGGGAATGTCAACAAATGTCAGTTTTATTAAAGAATGACCCATACCAGACGGTTATTTCTATCTACCCTCTAACTTAATCTAAGGCCCAGGGTAGGCACGCTCACGTAAATTTTTATTTTTCGCGATAGGTAATGAAACTTACCTCAAATGATAGGTCTAGCCTCATGCAACACAAATCGAAACTTTTTGGGGGGCAACACTGCCTAAAATTCAAGGATTTAATTTTTTTCCTTGCAATTAATTGTGCATGGCCAGCCGTCGGCTTCGAGAGCATCATCACTTCGCTTGCGCGGTGATGACTCACTGCATGGTGATGGGCGGACCGAGCAGATCGCGTACGCGTTGAGACCTAGCAGACGCCACCAAAGCGGCCGAAAAACCCCGCGAAACTGAGCGCCGAAGCTGGCGGAGCTGATTTCATGATTGAACAGCCTCCGGGCAAGCGGGATTCGCTTTCATTCGCAAGGAAGAACCCCGTCGATATCGGTGTTAAATTGAAGGTTATAATTCCCCCCTCACGGTGATACTTGAATTATCAATGTGCGAGGTAAAAAAATTTTAGATATTAAACGAAATCTGACAGAATTCAGTGAAATATGGGACTTACAAGTGATTTTCTGGACCGATTTGGGGACTTTCACAAAGTTCATCGCACAGCAACTTGTCAAGAATGTTAGTACATATAGTAACTCCGGGGAGCTCCGACGCCAAAGGCGTGGAGCTCAGATCCGAATTTGAACACGAAAAACAGCAGAGAACGGTCATATTTTAAAGAAAACTTAAAGAAGTGATTATAATTTTGACTTACAAGTGTGCTCGACTCCTCTGGGCATCCATGAAACCACTTGAAATTATAATTTGAAGAAGTCTTCGATGGGAAAAAGGGTGATTCCTCGTCCTAAATCGAGCCATCCATGTTGTACCGTCGATTCAACATGGCGGAGAGAAAGTTCGCATGCGCGGTAGCGGCGCAGCATATATGAATATTCATGCTATAGCGCCGTTCGCTCGAAAACGGTGAATATGCACGACTCGAAACAACAGAGCGGTGAATGTAAACAAACACACGTGTTGAACTGTCATCTCACGAGCATGATGGATATCCAAAAGGCAATATCAGAAGTCGTCGCAGAAATACTACCAATACACAAGAGATATGGATAAAAGATAAAATATATTTATACCTTCTTTTTGACGAGATGGTGGATACCAAAACATTCACTTTTCCCAAACCCTGTTGGGAGTATCCCCAGGGTGTTTTTCCCCTTTAGGGCTAGGGTTATGAGATTGGTTTGCTCATTTTTCAACTTGAATGGTAGTATTTCTTCGACGACTTCTGATATTGCCTTTTGGATATCCATCATGCTCGTGAGATGACAGTTCAACACGTGTGTTTGTTTACATTCACCGCTCTGTTGTTTCGAGTCGTGCATATTCACCATTTTCGGCGAACGGCGCTCTATAGCATGAATATTCATATATGCTGCGCCGCTACGCGCATGCGTACTTTCTCTCCGCCATGTTGAATCGACGGTACAACATGGATGGCTCGAACGAGGAATCACCCTTTTTCCCATCGAAGACTTCTTCAAATTATAATTTCAAGTGGTTTCACGGATGCCCAGAGGAGTCGAGCACACTTGTAAGTCAAAATTATAATCACTACTTTTAAGTTTTCTTTAAAATATGACCGTTCTCTGCTGTTTTTCGTGTTCAAATACCGGATCCGGAGCTCCGACGCCTTTGGCGTCGGCGTCGGAGCTCCCCGGAGTTATACATATAGATAAGTATGCCATACAATGTTAAAATCGCCAGCAGTGTTTCGATTTGTGGATGCAATTAGCATTACAAGAACGTCATAGCAACGCTCAATAGAGCCTCTTGACGTCTGAGGCCGGTCTCAACTTTTGTACAGCAAAACGAATCAAAATAAAAGCGCCCTCTCGTGATGCGTGAGCATGCCTACCCAGGGCCAGGGCCGGGCAAGGTGATAATTAGACCGAAGAAAGCTTCACTGCCTTCAGTCTCTGATATCAAGTCTTATTGACAGTTGTTCCACTGAGACTACGTCTGGCCGCCTCTATTCAGAGACTGAAGTAGAACTAGACCTACATCGTATGCACACATACTAGCTGCATGCTGCATCGCTATCCTGGCCTGGCTGTGTATTAAATTACCTGTTTTATTGATCTCAACATTTCAAACACCACTGTACAAAACTAAACTGATTTCACTAAAAATCGGTACTTTAGTGACAATTGATGACACCTAAATAGCAGTAAAATACAATTTTTTCAACTCACCGATGTTAGAAAGAATAATTTAAAAATTAAAAATAAAATCGTGAGTCCACTGTCAAACTTGCTTACACTTACAGTTTTATCGGCATGATTGTGTGCATTTGTGTATTATACGTGTATTGACTATTCCGTGTGAAATTGCTGCCTATTAGCACATGGTACAGCGATAGAGGTCCATACGCAGTATTGACTCTCTGTGCTTTGCCGGAGTGATCGTATGGGGTAGTGAAGTGCTGGGAGTTGGCGTGTAATTATCGGCGCTAGCACGTAGAACTATTCGCGTTCAGCACTGTGCAGTGAGTTTACGCGCTGCCGATATGCTCCAGCTGTTTCAAATTTAAGTGAGAGAGGGCCCCCCACTTACGTAAGCTTACGTAAGTCCAATTGCAATGTTAATACGTAACATTACATAATAGGCCTGAGTCATGTCGGAATTTTATAAACCGGGTCCCGACGGCCTTGTACCGGTCGGGACCCAGTCTCCCGATATCAGCTAGCAGGATCTGCCACTTGCCTCTATAAATAGCGCATTTCATCAGTATGCCCCTTAAAAGTTACCTTTTTTATCAATCAAATAAATCAACACATGCATACCTCGGCTCAGATCGGTATATTCTCCCATTTGACATTATTTTCATCCATGTTTGGCAATGTTTAATGCCATTATCATGCCTCTAAAAATAAATAAACTGCGGCAAAAATAGACGGAGAAAATTCGAGCTGCCATTTTGATTCATGCAGCATGACTCAATCGGGTTAAAAAAACATTAATGTTAAAATAATAAAACGGCTTTCTAAAAAATTCTTCTTTTACAACATAACGATCAAATAATTTTTAAAAGGCAAATAAATATTTTCCTCCTATTTTAAACACCGCATGCTTCTTTTAAAAGCTGATAATTACTTAGTAATCAGAACAAGTTTCGATACTGATAGCTGTTGCAAGGCAAGTTCAGACTAGTCACAAAAGGAATGTGCAATAGTCTATACTTCATTAGCTGTAAATGCGTGCCGAAACGAACCCAAATAAATATGTGATCGTATCAAGAAATCATTAAAAACTACGAGAGCACAATTGGAAAGACAACTACCGTAAATCTCTGTGTATAAGGCGTACCTGTGTATAAGGCGCACCCCTTTTTTAAGATTTAAAATTAAAAAAAATAAATAATTGTTTGTTTTTTTGGCCAACTCTGTCGGCAGCAAGCCAGGTCTGTGTTAAAAAACCCACGTGGGGAAGGACTTTCATTTAACTGCGAGGTGCAGTTGAAGGCGCCGATTTGTGCTTGTGAACTTGTCACAAATAATAATAACAATGTCGTTTTTTAGAAGAATGTGTAAGATCATTAATGTAAATTAAAAACAGAGGACCTAGGATAGGACCTTGTGGTATGCCATGTGTAATAGAAGAAAAATTGGAGGAATTATTATTATAAACTACATATTGAGATCTATTAGAAAGATTACTTTCAAACCAAGATGACAGACAAATTTGAGTGTTGTTCTAGTTTCCAGTGGTGAGTCAACACACCGATTACTGAGCTGGGAGACATTGCCAGGCATAGTGCCAGGTGGAGGGGCACAAATCGAAACTGTAATTTTTTTTTTTTTTTTTTTTTAAATAATTTTTTTGTACCTGTGTATAAGACGGACCCCCGACTTTCAATTTTTTCGGCGGCAAAAAGTGCGCCTTATACATGGAGATTTACGGTACTAAAATTACCGTAATCAGATACATAACTTGGACAAAGAATTCAATAGTTGTCCAAGAAATGCCACAGAAATTGGGATATTCGAGGAGTTACTGGGTACATTTTATCGAAAGAGGCCTGCTGCACATGTCTAATCACTATGCTCGAATCCATTGTTATACTGCTTTTTACCATAGAGGGCAGTATACATATATGATGGATTCTAGCCATTTGCATGTGATCAGCATACACAGTACATGTGACGTGCATGTACCTCATTCCGATAACAAATCTGAAGGGCCCATGTCGGCTAGGCTAGGCGCCAACTTACGAAAATGAGGTAGAGACGGAATGAGCGTAATGCGCATGCGCTAAATGTAAGCTCTACGTGGCTAGTTTAGTATCGTATCCAGACTTTGACCCGTGACGTGACTCCGGCGTTGAGATACCCTACTAGTACTAAGTACCACTCCAGCAAAGCATAGTAGTCAATGCTAATGCATTGAATTGCGTTGCATATACATGTGTAAACCAAACAATCCATTTTAGAACTTTTATAGTTTTATACCGGTAAAATACTCGGTGCTTATTCAGAATCATATTCCTACTTTGACCCCGTAACTCCGGCGTAGAGATACCCTACTAAAACATACCCAAAATCAAGTAAATATTCGTCAATTGTTCAAATAATGGCCATGATCTAAAAGTTGTTGTGTTTCTTACCTGTTTTGTGTCAATTTTCTTATCTTTTTGGGAGTTTTTTTCCTAAAAATGAAGACTTATAATATACACTTTCTCACAGGATTCACCGCAAACTGCAGCTCAATACAATTGCATACCGTACTGACAGTGGGTTGCGGTGCACGTGTGAAGTTAGTGACTGTAATCTCAGATCCTCATTAAATTAATCTAAGCAATTCATCATTACGGTCGCTAACTTCACGACATAATTTTATTGCTGTCAAGAACTACAATAGGCAATGTTGAAAAAAGACGAAGAAGCCCTATTCCATGACTCATGTATAGCATCCAAATTACAAAACAAATTTGAAAGAGAAATTGGGAGAATTGTAGGAAAAGTTGAAAAGTATAGAAAATTTCTTTGAATTGCTTTTTCGCTTTCTACATGTAATATTCTCTTGCTTTTCAGAAAACTACAGACAGTTGGAAAACTAGAAACACCAAAGCAACATGGAAAGTATATCACTGGACAAGTAAGAACCACTCATATAAAAAAGAAACTAAGATTTGAATTTGAAGAATAATAAGAATATTCTAGATGTCCCTTACGTTTTTATCAGACGAAGTCAGAGGGGATATAGTAACGCTGCCGTCCGTCCTTCCTTCCTTCAGTCCTTCCGTTCTTCCGTGCGTAACAAATTTGGTTTCCGATCGATAACGTCAGTAATGTTTGACGGATTTTAATGAAATTTGATATGAAGGTACATGGTATCAAAAAACAGCCTAAGTTCGATTTCGGAGTATGTAGGTCAAAGGTCATAGCTCATTTAATACGTGAAAAAATACACATCTGGTTTCCGATCGATAACTTTAGTAATGTTTGACGGATTTTAATGAAATTTGATATGAAGGTACATGGAATCAAAACACAGCCTAAGTTTGATTTTGGAGTATGTAGGTCAAAGGTCATAGCTCATTGAATATGCGAATCTGGTTTCCGTTCGATAACTAATAATGTTTGACGGATGTTAATCAAATTTGATATGAAAGTACATCAAAACACAGCCTAAGTTCGATTTCGGAGTATGTAGGTCAAAGGTCATAGCTTGTTAAATATGCAAATCTGGTTTCCGTTCGATAACTAATAATGTTTGACGGATGTTAATCAAATTTGATATGAAAGTACATGTTATCAAAACACACCCTAAGTTCGATTTCGGAGTATGTAGGTCAAAGGTCATAGCTCATTGAATATGCGAATCTGGTTTCCGTTCGATAACTAATAATGTTTGACGGATGTTAATCAAATTTGATATGAAAGTACATGGTATCAAAATACAGCCTAAGTTCAATTTCGGAGTATGTAGGTCAAAGGTGAAAGGTCATAACTCATAAAATATGCAAAAACACCTAATTGTATATGTGAAAATGTGGTTAACTTCCTTGCCTAGTAATATAATAGTATAGTCTAATGCAGGTAACTTGTTCTGACGTATATAGGCCATTTGTACCCTGCGAGGGGATGCTACGCTTTGCGTTGACTTGTTGTCAGTTAGCACTTTATTAGACCAGAAACAAAACTGAGAGCCAGAAGGGCATAAATCCTGTGACAAAAGTATGTGTAAGTACATGTACCCTTCTGGCTCTGAGCGTAATGGATTTATGTTTTGTCTTAGTGCATGTTGTCACCAGTGCATGTTGTCAGTAGTGCTTGTTTTCCTAAATATTAGGCTTTCTATAATGCTATATAATTATGTGGACGGATGGTCCCCAAATTTTTCACAGTAAATTTAATGTGTCTTCCAAGTTAAGGCTGGTATATTCAAAGGAATTGTCTTATCTTACCTATTATGAGCAGATGCAAATGTCCCATGCTCACATTATTACAAGCAGTGTTTTATATCACTTGATTTTTTTTGTAAAGCTTTCATTTTTCAATCATTGTTTTGCAGTTATTTTTGCATAGAATTTTTGGCTATCGAGGCATCCTACTTTTCCCATGGCTAGCTAGACTATATGACAGAGATATAGCTGGAAACAAACAAGAAAGGTAAGTAGTCAACGCACTTTAGCCATTGCCTAATGGCACTAGTCAGACCCTGTATTAAAATGGGAATGAGAGAATTCAGTAGTCGAGTGTGACACAGTTGCAAGTTTCCAAACTTGTAAACTTGCTTATTTAGAGCTAGAACAGTCATAGTGAAGAGAAAGCAATCATGAAGGTTGTTTTGAGTGTTTTTCTGTTCATCAGGTGGTGTCTGTTGACACACACCAGTTTGTGCTAATGCGCTCACAACTTTCACAAGTGTTTTTCAAGTCTCATCTTATTCCTTACGGAAAAAAGTAATGAATTACAATAGAAAGATTAAACAAGAACTTTCCGTTTGAAGTTTGAGATTCATTTTAATGACTTATTTGAGGGTAGGAATAATATCCCTTTCACTCTCTAAATTTGCTCAGACTTCAGTAAATTCTCTAATTTTGTTTTGTGACTGTGCCACTTTGGGCACATTGTCGCTTTGAATATTGTTGGCTCATGCGCAGGCGGGCTCTCATATTATTCCTCCCTTCTATTTACTCATTAAGATATATCTCAAACTTGGAACGGTAATTTCTTGTTTAATCTTTCTATCTATAATCCAAACAGAAGAGAAATGTTTAGTTACTTGCTCCACCATTACGTTGACTTCATTGTTTAGTGCCTTTCTGACATCTACTAAAAATACTTCTAGCTTGTTATAGTCAAAGTTTTCATATTTTAGGAGTACCAAAGCTGAAATATTCAAGTCACAAAGATTTGATATATTTTAAAGATAATTTTGTGATTGCTATATTTCTGTTCAGCAGGCCTGCAGAGAAGATAGATGGAATGCCTTTAGACACCAACAAAGAAGTGAAAGGAAAAACACATGTCTACTATCAAGTGCTAATAGATTCAAGAGATTGCCCATTCATTGTAAGTATTCACTCTTTTTTTTCTTCTTTTAAAACTTTATTTTGTAAACTCATATACTGTGAAATGTGAACCCAAAGTTCACTTTCCATTACATTTTGACAAAAGCTGCATGAATATTGTCTCACCCATCGATGTAGAAAAAAGGAGATTTTGTTTCACGGAATTTTGAGGTGTCATAAAGACAACATGTGAAATTCAAATCAATATTGAGACAAGTTAATAATGATAAGCCATTTCAAATGTAGACAAATTGGATGTTTTAAAGCAAATCAATTTAATTTTTGGAACTGTATTGAAGATATTTTTTAATCGCTGTTACCCAGAAGATGCTGAAAGTAACTGACAGAATCAATGATAGTTATACCAATGTCCGGTCATTCCTTTGTGACTTTAATTGTAGTATAATGCAGATAAACAATCTTAAATCTTTATTCATGAAGGTACATTTTTTAAATTGCTCTTTTGCTCATAATATTCATATGACAGCGGGCACAAACAGAAGCAGTCACCTTTCTTGGTAACCAAGATAACAACAGATCTCTATATGCAATACCAGGTAAAAATCTTTTCATACTATCCCATTGACAGAAAAATCTTTCTCCAAATATTCAATTTGAGATTCAACAAACTTTAATACTGTACTTTAATGTGTGGGTACAGTTTGTGGAGAAAATTTCAAAAGCAAGAGGGGGTGTTATGATTTTACAAAAATTTCATAGAATAACAACTTATAATTTGGGGTTTGTATTGTGAAACCCAGAGGGACATTTGCCTTTAGGTTTCGCCTATGTAGCAAAAAGCGAGACATAGGCGCCGCTTTTCCGGTGGCGGCAGCGACGGTGGCGGCAGCGACGGTGGCGGCAGCGGCGGCGGCGGCGGCGTCAACATCAAAAACTTAACCAAGGTTAAGTTTTTGTATTGTTAATATAATTTTGAAAGTATAAGTTCTTATCCAATGAAACTTGGACTAAAGGGTTATCAAGTATCCCCAATCATGTGAGGAGAATTTCAGGTCACAAAGTCAAGGTCAAAGGTCATTTAAGGTCAACACACTTGGACTATGTTGTGGCATCATCATCAAAAATTTAATCTGAGGTTAAGTTTTTGAATTGTTTTTGTCTCGCCTGCGTAGCAAAAAGCGAGACATAGGCGGCGCTTTTCCAGGGCGGCGGCGGCGGCGTCAACATCAAAACTTAACCTAAGGTTAAGTTTTTGAATTGTTAATATAATTTTGAAAGTATAAGGTCCTATTAAATGAAACTTGGACTAAAGGGTTATCAAGTATCCCCAATCATGTGAGGAAAATTTCAGGTCACAAAGTCAAGGTCAAAGGTCATTTCAGGTCAACAAACTTAGACTATGTTGTGGCATTATCATCAAAAACTTAACCTGAGGTTAAGTTTTTGAATTTGTAATATAATTTGAAAGTATAAGTTCTTATTCAATGAAACTTAGACTAAAGGATTATTAAGTATCCCCAATCATGTGAGTAGAATTTCAGCCCACTAGGTCAAGGTCAAAGGTCATTTCAGGTCAACAAACTTAACTATGTTGTGGCATCAGGCTAAGATTTTTTAATTGTTATCATAATTTTGAAAGTATACATTCCTATTCCATGAAACTTGAACATAAGGGTTATCAAGTATCACCAATCATGTTATTAGTCTTTTAGGTGACAAAGTAAAGGTCAAATGTCATTTCAGGTCTGGAAACTTAGACTTTGTTGTGGCATCAACATCAAGATTTTGAAATTTTAGCATAATTTCAAAAGTGTTTGTTCAAATTCCATGAAACTTGTACCCAAGGGCTATCAAGTATCACAAATCATGTGACACAAATTCCAGGTCACAAAGTCAAGGTCAAAGGTCATTTTAGGTCAGTAGACTTTATTAAAATTTATCAAAATTTATTATGAGAATTAATAAATAAATTGTTGTTATTTGTTCATATTTCATGAAAGTAAATATTCGAATCATTCAAGTACTTTCCCATGAATATTGTAATAGTAATTTTAGTATTCGATCCCAGGCCTAGTATGTACATGATCAGTTACAGCTAGGTGACAATATTGATGTTTCGATAATATATATTGGAGTATATCTCATAATAATGTTCTCATTATGCTAATGAGACGTGATGTGATGTAGATGGGCTTTGCCTTCCAATTGTTTTTACACAAAATGCTGAAAAATCCTCTTTTCTTAAAAAGTTTATTAGATAACTTTATTTGTAAATTACTGACAAGCATTGAAACATTTATAGTCTTACCCATACACTAAATCTCATTATATTGTATTCTTATGATACAGTAAATAATTATTCTGATGATTCATAATCAATATTCACTTCAAAATGCTTATTATATTCAGAGGATTTCATTTTCGGGGGTCTGCAAATGGGCCACCCTGCCTACAAAAATAATGTCCCAACCTCAATTTTTAATCATATCGAATTGCGTAATGCTGAATTGCGTAATGCAGGCGAGACCGCCGAGAGCGTTTCACTTGTTCATCATATCGAATTGCGTAATGCAGGCGAGACCGCCAAGAGCATTTCCCTTGTTTATATTATTTGCATGCCAGCATCCAATTGTTTATAAATATTCATGTATTATGACATCAATGAACCACAATAAATGTAAAAGCCAATTATATATAGAGTGGATTAACTGTTATCTCGTCTACAGTGCGTGCAAAACAGATAACGAATGATATCTTTGGTTGGATCCCTAAAATGATTACCGGGTATTCTGAAAATCATGAGGAATAGCATGTTTTCCTTCTTCTTTAGTGAAATATATACCTTTATTTATCTTCAAAATAATTGAGTTAATTGGGTCATTCCATGTCAAATCACCCAATGGTTTTAACCCGACCATTTTTGATTTTGATGAAATTTAGTGTACTTGTTGAGTGTGATCTCACAGCACCAAATCTCAAATTTTAGGTCAATCGGGTGAGGGGTTTAGGAGATCGGCCCACCAAATTTTGAGATTTTTGCAAAAATGGGGTGGCGGGCCTACCTTTGAACCCTTGTATCTCGGGAACTAATGGGTCAATCTTCACAAAATTGGTATTGTTGGAAAGGGTATTCAATAAGGATTCCAAATCTGCCATCATTTTGAAGATTGATACATGTTGGGGTACCTTGACCTTTTGACCTAAGATTTGACCTTGAAATTGACCTTGTGGATCACGTGACCTTGACAACATTTTTCATGAAATGTAATCTCTGACATGTTCACTAAAACATATAAAAGTTTCAGAGATATAATATTTTTTGTTTAGGAGCAATAAGGATTGAAAGTATCCATACTCACAAATATTCACAATAAACCCTATTATAATGTATACAATACATGCAGTATGCACTGTACAACATACATCTTCCACATGCTTTTTTGTTCTAGTCATATCCATCCTAAATGTAAGCAGTACTTAAAAAGAAATATAATGAGAAGTTCATATAGGCCTAAAGGGTTAACAGGATGTATGGCTTCAGGCCTCTGAGTCGGTTCTAGGACAATTACCCCCCTGTGCAATCACCCCCTGGAAAATTAACCCCAGGAAATGTCCCCCCTGAGGACAATTACCCCCAAAAAAAAAATTACCCCAAGGACTATCACACCCAGAGGACAATTACCCCAGAAAATTACCTCCTAGGACAAGCTGTCCCCCGAGGACAATTACCCCGGAAAATTACCCCTAGGACAATTACCCCCTGGAAAATTACCCTCAAGAATAATTACCCCCAAAAAAAAAAATCTGCTTTGATTAAAACCAACTTATCAGACTGGACTTCCCCTTTAACGAATAGGGGGTAATTGTCCTTAGAGGGTAGTTTTCCGGGGTAATTTTCCAGGGGTAATTGTCCTAGAACCGACTCAGAGGCCTGAAGCCATACATCCTGTTAACCCTTTAGGCCTATATGAACTTCTCATTATATTTCTATTTAAGTACTGCTGACATTTATGATGGATATGACTAGAACAAAAAAGCATGTGGAAGATGTATGTTGTACAGTGCATACTGCATTTATTGTATACATTATAATAGGGTTTATTGTGAATATTTGTGAGTATGGATGCTTTCAATCCTTATTGCTCCTAAACAAAAAATATTATATCTCTGAAACTTTTATATGTTTTAGTGAACATGTCAGAGATTACATTTCATGAAAAATGTTGTCAAGGTCACGTGATCCACAAGGTCAATTTCAAGGTCAGATCTTAGGTCAAGAGGTCAAAGTACCCCAACATGTATCAATCTTCAAAATGATGGCAGATTTGGAATCCTTATTGAATACCCTTTCCAACAATACCAATTTTGTGAAGATTGACCCATTAGTTCCGAGATACAAGGGTTCAAAGGTAGGCCCGCCACCCCATTTTTGCAAAAATCTCAAAATTTGGTGGGCGTATCTCCTAAACCCTCACCCGATTGACCTAAAATTTGAGATTTGGTGCTGTGAGATCACACTCAACAAGTACACTAAGTTTCATCAAAATCAAAAATGGTCGGGTTAAGATTTTCAGATTTTTGGGGTGATTTGACATGGAATGACCCTATTCCTTTGTATCTTCATGATTAATCTTTGTCTTATTTCTTTGATATCAGGTCTTGACTACGTAGCTCATGAGGATGTCTTACCATACTCGTCTTCTGGTGAAGCCAGTCCTATCAGTCATGAGCTCTTTGATAAATTCTTAGAATTCAATCCTGGCCAAGGTAAAAAATTCATACCTTTCAGTATTTGAATTGATGGGGGGTGTGGGGGGGGGGGCGTTTTTGATGCAGAGATACAAACTAGTAAGTTTTATTGGGCTATAGACCAGGGTCGCTAGTCAATTGAATACTTATATGATAGAAAGATGAGTATTTTACTCAATTTTCGGTTTAGATAAATTCTTAGCCAACTTCGGTATTCAGTTAATGCTTTTGGCTAAGTATTTTACTTTAAGTTAATGACAGCTCAGTAGTAGACTTAAGTCAATTATTTGGATGCCTTGATTGGCAGGCATTTGGTTTTCATATGCCGTCTTCATAAGATGCGCACAATTTCTAATGGGCATTTTTTAGCGCTTATTTAATGTGACGCGTTAATTGTGCATTATTTTTGATTGACCATATGATGTCATGCTGGTAATCAAAAAGAATTTGATTCAAAGTTGGCTAGCTAAAGCAAAATGCTCAGATGTGATCTGAATATGAGTTAGGATATTGTACTTGGCCAAGCCAAGTGCTAAGTAAAATACTGGTTTAATCTGCATACTGAATTGAATACAGCCCTTGAGCATTGTTCATGGTGTAATCGTGAGTTCGCCGATACCTCATTGAAAGGCGTGTTAGTTTTAATACAGATATTTTAATAGACCATTTTGTGGAACAGTGCCCAGTTCACAAGTTAATTAAATTGTATGCATACCTGAGGTTTGCTGCACATATCACCAACTCACATGCCCCCGGTATATTCTCATTAAGAGAAATAATGATTTAACACAGGAGAATGTGAGGAGGTTTATTCCTTTCTACAGTCTCCAATATATTTGTAAAGTGGTCAGAAGTGATGGAAGGGATGCTAATGCATTCAGAAAGTTGTATTAAGATCATCAGAATTCTTGTCAGTAGAAGAAAAAAAAAAGAGCAATTTCCATCCTCTAAAACACTGCTCCACAACACTGCTCCACATGTAACATTGTGTCTGTCTGAACCATGTGATTGTACTACATGTTTCTTAAAATAGATGCACAAGTAAGAAAATTGAGGAAACATGCATCACTTAAAATAATTAATAATTCTTTATTGCTGAATTTTAGATATCACCATGTTGTAGTCTATGTAGTAACACTTGTGGAAAAATTCTTTAAATACCTGATTATCTTGACCTTCTTTCTATGAGAACATTCAGTCGTACATCATGTTGTATCAGAAAGCTATGGGTACCTGAACATTCTACATTGTGCTACAGTGGTTAGGGGAATTCTTTTGGCATTAGGTATAATATGGTTTCACTGCAGTGATTTTTTAAATATAGTTATATAGCTTTCTATTTGTTTTCTTCTTCAGTTTGCCAGAGCTCTTTTGGAGCTTTCAAGAGCCAAGTCACTCACTTTTCTGTGTGTGTGTTTTTTGTTTTTTTAATTGAAAAAAATATATATATTTTTTTTACTGTTGTATTATATGTGATGCTTTTGCCCACCCGCCCCCCCCCCACCCTCTACAGATCCCCACTTCACCCCTAAAGACACCCTGCGGGCGTGGCAGGAGAAGAATCATCCCTGGTTAGAGTTATCAGATGTCCATCGGGAGACTACTGATGGCATCCGAGTTACTGTCATACCATTCTACATGGGTGCTAGGGTAGGTACCAATCACCAACAAATAATTTGCTCTTTGTTTTAGGGGTTCCATGTTGCTATAGTATATTAAAAATATGAGCTTCAAATATTACTTTTATAAAGTGATATTGCAAGTTTAAATACTGTCTCAATGAACATAAAAGTGACCCGATAGTAGACTATTCGATGCACCCCTACTTGTTTGCATAGAAAAGGGCTCTCGAAAAAATAAGTCTGACTCTGGTGCCGTGCGTAGGGTTTCATTTTTCTTTATTTTCTGTACACTCATCTGTTAGGTGATAGGATAAAGTGTTGTTTTTATTTTGTTGATGTTATGTTTTTTTGCTATACACAAATTATTATTTTCCGGTGATTGGTGTGCTCTATCAACCACTCCACTGCCACAATGTACTTTCTGTATCTGCAGGTGAAAAGCTGGAACAAGTCACTTTCTACTAGGGAAAAGATCTTTCCTATTGGGGGAGAGGGTTTGGGTTTCTTTTTATGGATCTTGTTCATTCTTTCATTTTCTGTATCTTTATTCTAACAGTATTGCTGTGAGAATAAATATTCTCAGTATTTGACTTGCAGTAGTAAATTCTACATGTTGCAAATCCATTCAGTTGTTATCATTATTATTATTGCTTCATTAATTTGTAAAAATCCAAAATGAACTTTGAATGATTTCATCTTTTATTCAACTATCATTAGGTTTCACAGGATTCAAGTGTGTATTGGGTAAGTCTACTAAGTACCAGTTACATTTTTGTGTTTTTAAAGTTTTTTAAATATTTTATTTTGATAATAATAATAATAACGATGGCTACTAAAGTGCCAGTATCCGCCAACTAGGTGCTCATTGCACTCGCTCCAAATATAATACATAATCAGTACTCCTGGGACTAATATTTGAATATACCAACTATTGTAATAGCTTGTACTGCCTATAGGCTCTTGAATACCACTTTTTCATGTTTAACAATGTGTCTTGATTCCTTGGAATCAGAGAAATATACACCTACATGTATTAGATATATTGTGTGTCATGTACAGATTTGCAAAATTTACTAAAAACCTAATTTTTAGTAAATTCATTTTTCTTCTTCATCCATTGGGAGGTTTATAAATAGATGAAAAACTTTTAAAATGTATTAAAATCTAAAACATCACATTTCATCACACACCAGTGTACATGTATATCTTGATGTTATTTAAACACCAAAAAAAAAATGAACAGAAGGCAGCAAAACTTGATGAACATTTTCAAAAATCACAGATTTCATTTACTTATTTCTATTTTTATTAATTGACCATAGGCTAACCAAACAAGACATCAAATTGGAAGTTCTTTCATATGAAACAAAATTTAAAGATTGTCTGTCACCAAATTGCCTGTATATCAGTACTCGCCCTTTATTTGCAGTAGAAGTCTGAGTGAATCAAAAAGGTTAGAAGAGAATGGAAAGTGGCTTGTATGATATTTTTCTCTTTGGAACAATGTATTCAAAAATTGTATACTGTCTGTTTCAGTGGAGGTACTGCATAAGACTTGAGAATCTTGGAGATGAAACAGTACAGCTCAGAGAAAGACATTGGAGAATCTTCAGTCTATCAGGGACATTAGAGACAGTCAGAGGAAGAGGAGTAGTGGGACAGGTGAGACAAAAGCTTGTTAATATATAGGACAATTTATGTACACTAAACTCATTTGGACTCATTGGTAGGACAGTGTAGGGGGAGAGGGTCATTATCTCAAAACATGGCTTGATACATTACTTGCAGTAGACATTGGTTTAAAGGGAAAAAAAGTGATTAATTACAGATAGTGTTGTAACATCACAGATATTTCCAATTCCGTTTAACCGCTAGTCAAAACTGGACGGTTTTCGGTTAAACAAAAATTACTCACTTTTCCCAAGGTCGCCACTGATTGATAGTAAGAATAGTGGTCGGTACTGGGCGGGTGCGGGCCCGACCAGCACGGGGGATTTTCACCCACCACTCCTGATGAAGAACACTGCTTTCGACAGGCACTATTTGTGAAGAAAAGTAGTACTTACATTCATATTTCCGTTTTAATCTTGTTTTATTTGCAATTGTACAAGAATCATAATTTCAATTTGACAATAAATGATTATTTTTAAAGATTTGCCAAGTGTTGTTGTCTAAAGTTGCGATTCATGAAAGCTGCCATATTGAATTTACTGATGTATACGTTATAATACAGAGAGATAACAGCTTAGGCTCGTTCCATTACTGTTTTTCTAAATGTTTATTTTTAATAGGTTAAATAAGTTTTTTTTCGTAATTTTCCAGAACAAATAATTAAAATACTATAATATATATTTATTTCATTATTTATATTGTAAAATTTGTCCGAAATTGTTATACTTAAACAATTTTTGTTGTTGTTTTAATCGGGTAAACGAAACCGTCAAATTCAAAAGGGATAGTGCCATGGACAGACGGATACCGGACGGTTAAACGTTTGATCACAGCACTAATTACAAATGATTGAAAATATATTCATATTGCAGAAAATTTGTTATTCTCAATGATAAAAAACATCTCATTTTGCACCACACTTTTTCATTTTCAAACCAAAATTTACATGAATAGGATGCATTTTCTTTCATGACAAATTTCAGTGATTATTGGTGGTTTTACAGAGTAAAAACGTGCTATCACATGGTTCATGGTTCAAGTTCTGCGGCGGCATTACATTTGCACAACATTTGCAACATTCCACCAAGGTGTAAAAAATGGGTACCTAGTAGGAACTTGTCCTTTGAATGCTTTGAGCTCCTTGGGGCAGCTGGGCAAAAGCCAGGGAAATAATAGTACTTTTTATAAATGTAGCTATTATTATTATTATTATAGTTGATTGTGTAATTGTGATTGGGAATGTTCTTATTGTGTTTCAATATCCTTTGATTTTAATAGGAACCCATCTTATCTAAGGAGCAACCAGCCTTCCAGTATAGCAGTCATGTTTCATTACAAGCACCAAGTGGACACATGTGGTATGTACAGCATAAAAGTGCTGTAACCATTTTTCCCCCTCCGAATACCACTTGAGAAATACAGTGTGTGTGTAGATGCAAATTGTAGGTGTAGAATTACATCATGCTGAGTAGTGACATCTGAATGGAAATACACCACAGAATAATGGACCTTTTATAAACCATTTAATCATTCTTGTGATGAATGACTAAAGTCCTTTGTCAAGTTCATGAAGGATATATGTTGTGTAGAATAAGATGTATTAGATTACAGGTTGCCTTTCATAGAAAGATCTCACTGCAGTGCACCTGTATCCTTAACACAGAGATGCCAACCAGTACGATTAAATCGTATTTAGTACGATATTAAGAGTGAAATACGATAATACGATATCACCTCTTAAAATACGATTTTTTTTTTTTTTTTTTTTCAAGATAAAAAACCCATAAAAACGGCGGAATCGCATAGAAACATGTACAAGTAAACCCCCGGAACCCCAGCAAAAACTTTGCTTTACAATTTTCTAATCAAATTTTAATGAAAGAGCAAACATTTTACTTGACCGTTCTTACCAGTAAAACATCTTTCTGAAATTTTACTGGCCCGGGGCCAACAGGCCAGTGGTTGTGTCGAGTTTTCGTGAAAATCTGATTTTTCTCTCCAAAATCTGATTTTTTAGGATGTTCAGTCTGTTTTTTTGTGTCAAGAGGTTGGCATCTCTGTTAACAGCAAACAATCCAAGCCAAATTTGATAAACATTTTAAAGGTGGATAAATGAATTGGGACTCACAGTGTTTTTGTTTTATCATAAGTTTTATATTGTATTTTCTCTAAAGTAAATAGAAGCGAAATAGGGTATTGTAGCCATATCCGCTTTAGAGGCACCTTTTATTAATAGTTATGCTGCTATTCTTCAAACAGTCTAGGTGAAAAAGGGGGAAGCAGATTAAAAGAGAATATAATGATCAAGATCGAGTAGATGGAGAGGGAATCAAAATCTATTTTTACATTGTTTTGCTTGCTTGACTCTATATTTAGGGGGACATTCCGCATGGAAAAGAGCGATGGTCAGACCTTCGACTGTCGAATCCCACCTTTCACCTTAGAGAGCAAGCAAGATGATCACTCCAGTCCACATAGCTTCTTCTGGTGAAGGACATCTCAAGGTCAGACTGAAGGTTACTTTCACAAGTTTTGCCTACCAATGCCTTGTCAGCTGATCAGTCACTTCTGCTGCTGACAGACTAGCCTCATGTTCAGACTACGTACCCTTTTTAAAATTCTGAACGTCGTGTAAAGAAACATCGTATAACTAAACATTGTATAACTAAACACATGTTTGAGCATCGTTTCAAATGAAAATTGAATAAAGAATCAGGGTCCCATTCTATTTTGAACGTCGTATTGTACGAAAATCATATAACTGGGCATGGCTTATCGTGAGCATGTACTGATGGTTGGCCAGCTGTCTTGTCAATTGACCTCTTCAAAACTAGTCTGTACAGCCCTGTCGCTATACGATGATTCTTTTTACGATGTTACTTTATACAAGTTTCGTATGAATTGTTTATAGTCTGAAACGGCTATATATTGGCATGTCAATGACACAGTCCTCGAGTGTGACTCTCATTCATGTATCTGCCTACAATCAAAAGTGTAGAATATGTACAACTGAATCAATTGTCTCTAATTGATATGACAGTCCTTATACATCTTATAAGAGTGTCATTGATACATGTTGTATCAATATGTTTTAAGTATAATTAGGGGGCACCAGGAATGTCAAGTCTGACTAACACAAGAGCTATATAAGAACCTGCTAGTATTATTAGTAATATTAATTCAGAGGTGGCAGAGGTTTGATTTGTTCTACAATTATAAAACTTTTTTTTAGCAAAGAGAGATACTGTACTTTATGCCAATGTTTTGTATGTGTCTTCCATTGATAAAATGAAATGTGACAGAAATATTGAAACTAATCTTGTTAAAACAATAGCAAGAATGGAGGTACTAGTCAGTCCTGGTTCTTGAGGGTTAAATGCAATTAGTTATTATTTTTTGTTTGTATTGAAAGCAAATGAATGTTGATGGTCATTTGGTTCTTGGTGGTCTGGATATAATAAAATTAGATATAATAATAGCAGAGTTATGTTGAATACTGTTAAACATAATTCATGTTGGCTAGTATTCGTGAAGGAGGATTTAAACCTTAAAAGCATATTAGGCATGTTTCCTCATGTCCAGTGAGTGGGCAGTATTTGATGGAATAAGCTTATTAATGCTGATATATGCTTATTTAATCCACAGTTAAGGTTGAAAAACCATAGTTCAGACTATGGTTTAAATTCAAACCTCTTTCTTAAATATTGACCAGTAAGGTTACTAACATCTCTGAATAGTTGAATGCATTCGGGTTATAGGTATTTAGTTAATTATTTCTCTTTCTTGGCATCCATGTGACTCTTCAAATTCTACTGTTATTTTCTTCACACTGCTTTCTTGATTTTGTCTTAGCTGAATAAACTTTGCTGATAGACAGTCTATTTTAACGAGGAACAAAATTATCAGAAGAAATGTTATAGTGCAAGAATCCGTAGAATGGTCATTCAGTTTGTGCATTTCTCATGACATTATAATTAATTATACTTGATGATATTAACATACATTGCTTGATATTGAAAACCACAGTATGTGTATAAACTGAGAATTATGTTTTGATGTAGATTGTCCCAATTTTCTGAAGATTAACAGCATTACTGTGAAAACAATTCCCTGTTTAAAACAAGGCTATGTGATATACATGGCCCCATCCAGAAAATGCTTCATAAGATTTCATAATAGATGTACTACTCTTAGTATTTTTACTTAAATATTCATGTTCAGAACTTCAGCACTGAATTATCTACATGTATCTGTACACAAATAAAAAGCATTGTAAAGCAATATGATATAATTACTAGCTGATTGTATTATTGTTATGAGTTAAAATGTGACATACTAAAATATTTAATTTTCATTACTAAGTCTTCTCTGAATCTCACGTTAAGCTGAACTATCTACCATTCAAAGTTTTCCCAAATATGGATATGCAAGTTTATGGATTGTTTTGAGTGTTAAACATATTTTGTAAAGCTTAAACCATTGAGCGTGTGATATGAAATGTACTATTTAAAAGTTGTGCAAATGAAAGTAATTTAATTGTGCATGAATATATCTTAAAATACTTGAAACTAGATGGAACTTCAACTGAGCGCAGTCGAAAATGATGCCTCCGCCATAGAGCAATTATACAAACCAAAATGGAAGCAATTTTAAAAATTCAAGTTTGATTGTAATCCATCTGTTGGTTCTAATGATAACGCGATCACGAGCTATTTTAGGATACATAATGAGCCCTGTGACCTTTGACCTTGTGACCCCCAAATCTAATCAGTTCATTGGCTCTGCAAAATACATACAAAAGTTTAAAAATAAATCAGACCAATGATAAGAAAGTTTAATATGGGTCTTTGAAATATAAGAGAAAACTAAAGCTACACAAATCTTAAATCAGCATTTTGGTCACTGCATTTTGATGTAGTCACGGAAAAACTCTTGTTTATCACGTACAAGAATATTATAAATTTCTTTTTTCTCATAAGCGCCTTTTCCCTTGAGGCACTACTCAAAATATATTGTGGATAGCATATTATTAAAGGTTGTCTTAAAAGAAAAAGACACTCCTGAGTCAAAGATTTTTGTTTAAAAAAATGACACTTTAGTCATTTTGTGTGTTGGAACAAATGGGAAAGTTGTCCGGCACTACGTCAAAGTTTCACCATCAATTCATCCATTTTGACATTCTTATACGTAATACACTGGTGTAGTGATTACAACTTTAGAAAATTCATAACTTTCTTATATTTTGTGTGATTTCATTCAAACTTTCACCTGTCTGCTTTAAGAGTAGGTTACTATTAAGGTTGGATTTCCCTTTAATTTGGGTAGAAATTAATCTCTCGTTATTTTTCTTGGTTATGTTTTTGTCAATAATAGGATGGTTAGCCTTTGTTACATAGACACCAAAATGTTAAATAGCACTTTTTTACATTTCATGTGCTAAAAACTTTCACCAAGGACTGTGCCGTGTTTCAAATGCGTCCAAGCAATACCTGAAAAATATGGAGTGTTATAGCTGCTTAAAGGTACAGCTGTAATACAAAGTTTTGGTATGGGGTCATGAATTTGGTTCAAATCAACATATTGGAAGCATATGCGATTTTACAATATTCAATGATCGTTGTTGCGGTTGAAATCGAATGAAGTTTAAAGTGATGAGATTGCAAATATAAATTCTTTATGTTGTATAGCTCCCTCTCAAGACTGATATTACTTTAGCTTTAAAACAATGTTTCTTGACTACAATCGACCGATTTGCTGTTCCCGTTTGGAAATTATATATCAGAACTGCATATTCTGAGATTTTCATGGTCGCAGCTACCATGGAATGGCCTTAGGCGCCATTTGAAATATTTGAAATATTTGAAATTTACCGGGAGCACCAGCAGAAGTGTTTTATGGGCCAAATATATCAAAATTTTAAAGAATTGCTATCCATCCAATTTTTATAATTTCCCAAAACATTGCATTACCTTTAATATCCTTTGAATTTTAAATACATACACATCATAGTATTGTTTTATTAGATATTTCCATTGTACTCAGAAAAGCATGCCATTGTCTTGCATGCTTAACTTCTTTCTATTTTAAGCATCTGCTGTTTACCTACTTTTCTTAATTTGTTGTGATGTATGCAGACTGCACTGGGGACTTTCAGGGAGTGGATATAGTATTATTTTTCTGATTGATTTTTATTATTGATAGACAAATACACTTAAAGACCCTGTCGGAAGCGAAAAATGAAATAGATGAATTATATATCAATGGAAAGCTTATAAGCCATAGCTTACAAGAATATGGATTATATGCTATTTTAGTGTCGGTCAGAGGAGTAACTTGATGACATCATCATACGATGATGGAGTACCAGTATGTATATTCACAATCACTTTGCATTAAGCACGGCTCATCGCCTCAGGTATATAGGCGAGCCGACCGGGTCCACATGTTATGTCGTCATGGTAACTCCTGGCAAATACGACCCCTGTTGACCTGTAATTTGAAGGGGTGCGGAAAATGAGGTTTTAATTTGCTTTTGTGCAATACTGAAAGGTGAAAATGTATTTTATTCCTTTATATTTGTATTCTACGTTCATTCAGCTTTCCATTGAAATAAAGTTGTATTTTCATTGAATAGGGTCTTTAATTAGTCATGGGAAATGAATTTACTCTCTTTTGGGGATAACAACAAAAGCATGAACCGAGGTGGACTTCTATGCAAATGTGGAATAAATGCATCTTATTCGTTCTTATCTGTCCTATATCACTTTCAAAAAGTCCATTTATTTTCTTAACATGCTTACTTTATTGGTAGTGTATAATAATATGTCAAATGAATATGTGCATGTACACTGTACAGTGGAACCTCATTATAAAGAACTCTGATATGATGAAATATCTGTTATAACAAGGTGATTTTGCTATATTCTTCTTTTCTTTTTTTTTTACCCTGATATAACGAGATAATTTCCATGGTCCCAAGGACCTCGTTATAACGAGATTCTACTGTATGTCTCACTATTCATTGTGTAATTGATGTCAAGTTCCCTAATTATTAATGGATATATTGTAAATAAAATGATAATAAAACCAATTTCTTGTTTCATATTGTTTGTTCAAGGGTACTGATACAATTCTTTCAGATAAGATAAACAATCTGATAGCTTACATTAAACCAGAAACTTTCGCATATTTTGCTAGTAAATGTATTTATGATAAGATATCTGCAAAGGCCACACACTTTAATATTTACAAAGTTCCATCATGTTCTTTAATTCATTCATACTCTTTATTCTTCTAAATACAAAATAATGCACAAGAAAATGCACTCCCAACTCATTTACACATCTTTTGATTTTAAAACAAACATTTTACTTAAAAATTTTACAACATGTAGTATCAGACATTAGAAATACTCATATTCACCTATCATTTTATGTAAAATTATTTTTAACATACATGAAAATCAGACATTGTAATGGTCATATCCTGTTTGCATATATAAATCACAAGAGCAAAGTTTTGTGTTGTATAAATAAACAATTTATTGAAGCCCTTGCAACAGTGTGCATCATCTGCACTCCCTGGGGAGTATTCCTACCCTAATTTGCACAGTTCACATGCATGCATGTAGGGCAATGGCAAGGGCTGTCACGTTGGCATTTAGCAATCCTCACAGATTACCCATTTTACCTAGCTAAGAGTGGCAATTTAGATTCCTGTCTTACCAAAGGACATTAATGCTGTGGCTGGGACTTGAACCACAGGGCATATGATTCACATCAAGGTGAACTCAGTTTAGCCACTAAACCATCACACCTCTACTATCACAACCAGAAATTTTTCGCAAAAAAATGTGATTTCACAAAATTTCAAATACAGTTCAGCAGATAATTGATAGAAATGGGATAATCTTCATGCTAGTTTACCTTAAATCAATGACATATGCATGAATTCAATCAAATCATCTCTATAATAAGGACCCAAGTTTGTAGACTGATGGACCAAGGTTAAAACCTTGGTCCATCAGTCACAGAACCAACATTATACAAATATTGCATGCTCCGGCTTTCAATTAAACAAAATATATTAATCAATATGGACTAGGACAGCTGGAGACAGAAGAGAATGGAAATGTTATGAGGAGGGCTTTGTCCAACGTCTGGATGAACTATAGCCTGATAGATAGATAGATAGATATTAATCAACAAATTCAGGATTTCCAAAGTGATGTTATATTTCACCAAGGCCACAGGCCCAGGTTGAAATATAATGGTAAGGGAAATTCTGAATGTGGAGGTGAATATATGTAATATTGAACAAAATGCATGCAATATTTGAGGGTACTTGCGATCCTATGAAGTCAGGTCCTCTCCGGTTGCCTTAGTGTCAGATGCGCGCAGCTAAGATAATTAATGCAAACAATGGGTACGCACAAGGAAGAGAGGCGCACAGTCTAATTTATTTTTTTAGGTGTTATAACCATGCCAAAAAGGTTGCTATATTGCATGTTTGTGCACATATAACTTATTGAATGTCAATTGTATGACTAGGTTTATGGTAAAGAGAGATCCCGACATAATAGGGTGGATTCACAATTAACATCGCCCCCACTGGCAAGCCGCGATGGGCCAATTTTTCAGCTTGCAGATCGACATCTTTCAACCAGTGCAGCGCAGCAAAATGCTAGCCACTGATCGAAATGACCAAAGTTGTCCGAACTATGTAAATTCATTCAATGGGATTAATTGGTCTAAATCTAATTTGGATGTTAAAACCCACCCATCAACTGATTTGGCTTGACTTTGGACAAAAATCAATACCAATGGTCATCTCTGGCCCAAAATTGACAAAAATTACCATATTGTTGTTAATGGGGTCAATTTGACCACTTTTCTTAGCATCAGGGCACCATTTTACATAGAATGGGCTCATCTAATCTCCTTTGTCGATGATAACAATTGGAAAAATTATACCTGACCCAAAGTGACCATAATGGTCAGTTTGGGCCAAAATGTTGTGAGAAGGGTCAATAAGATTGATATTTGTTGAATCAATGCAAAATCTTACCCAGGATAAGCTTATCAAGCCATCCCCACCAAAGATAAATAAATAACATGAAGTAAGGTATCCAACAAAACAAAAAAAATCCTATGACATCTGTAATTTATAAAGAAACAAGGAAAATCATCAATATTTCAAAAATATCTATTCTGCTTTTATACACAAAAACTATTGCATTTGCTGGAGAGTACCAAACTTATTGGTGATTGGTAAATAATAATATTAACTAAAAACAATAGAGATCAAGACCCTTTGTCCCACCTCAATACTGCTTCTGAATCATTTAATACTGACCCTCTGATCTACCAGTATTTTCGATTTATATTTGGCCTTTGTAGACTAAAGTTTCTCTTTTTATTGCATGAAGTCACGTTTTCCTTAAGTTTTTAGTTATTATTGAACTACTGTATGTCAATGTACATTTTATAGCCTTACTACATGTATACTTGTATTTTACAGTAAATATGACAATAATAGTCTCCAGACTTTTGCCATGTTATTTTCTTTTTTCTTTTTTTTTAACAAACAAAATTGAATTGAATTGAATATTACATACAGTCAAACCTGTCTTAGTGGCCACCTCTACATAAAGGCTAACTGTCTATTGTGGTCACCTGTATTGCCTCCATCTAGGAGGAACCATGTTGAAGAACCTGTCTATTAGGGCCACCTGTCTAGAGTGGTCACTTTCTGTGTTTCCATAGGATGGCCATAGTAGACAGGTTTAAATGTTTTTCAAAAGGCTTTGATCAAATAAGATTCAGTAGAGATATGGTCTGAACATTAACAATATTCTAATATCTTAAAATGATCTCACTCACTGAGAAATCTGGAGCCTGTCTTATAAAGAGTTATGGTGGATACAATCGATCGCAACTTGATATCAATGGCAACTCTGCACTTAAGAGAGAGAAGTTTGCAAGTTTGCGATTCATCTAGATTGATCCGCAATTCTGTATAAGACAGGGCCCAAAAGTGATAATTACAAAGCATTTTACTCTATTCATGCATGAAGACTCCAAATCTACAGCACAACCGTGATCCACACATTGTCTCTCGCAGCATTTCCTTTCTTTGTCCATGGCATGTGATGCTTCATTTCACATAATATAATGTCTCTCAAGTATGCTGGGACATGATGCCGTTATACTTCATGTTTGATGAAGAAATAGAGATCTGCTACAGCTACTATGAATGCCAATATGAGTCCTGCTGTAACTCGCTGTTTGATAGAAAGGACAGAAAAACAGAGGAGAAAACAAAAAAGATCAATTGAGCAGATCTAGACAATTTGTCTACAATAAAAATGAAAAATGAAAAATAAAAGAAGCAATGTTTGTAAAACCCTCATTACTTCATGTATAAAGCCCTACTTCCATTGGGTACATAATCAGTGATGAGCTTTCATTTCACACCCATAGCATTTTGCACAAGGGTTTCATGATAAATACAGAATACTGGTACATGAAATAACTTAGTTGGGAAAAATCAATTTTCATGAATTTGGCATTTATTACATGAAAATCCTTTATTTTTCATGTAACTTTTGACATACAAGATTTTTTTTGTGTGTGTGGTGTTGATGACAATTCATGACGATTTCTGTGAGGTTTTTTTTTAGAGATATGGGCAATTCCATGCCTAAGTGGACATGACACCTTAAATTTCAAAGTCATCATTTTAACACAGTTTTAGTTTCAAATGAAAGCATAAAGTCTATATTTTTCAGATTAGATGAAAAAAAATTATTTTAAAGAGAGTGTTGTGGTCTAAATTATGATTGTTTAATTACCCTAATTAATCCTTCAAAAGTAAAAATTATCATACAAAAGTGTTAATGTCCTACACATCACATGTAACATGCACATGTCATAACAATCATGTTTTTAACCTACAAGATATCAAAAATTAAGAATTTCATGTTTTTTATTGATTTCAACGGTTTGTTTCCGCTTCAGTGACTTCTTTATTTACTCCTTGAAAAATGTCCTTCCCTTACCTAAAAAAGGTATTTTTTCAATATTGTACTGAAAAGAGTAGTTGAAGAACACTAAAAATTACAATGCAAAGCAAGTTTAGGTAGGCCTAAAACTTAGTGTTCATGTAGTCATGAAACCCTCCTTTGTTAATTAATTAAAATTAATTAAAAATCGTCCTTCCGTTACCAAAGCTGGTAACGGAAGGACATTACATGTAGTCATATGCTGCTTTGAGCCTAAAATAGGAAGAAGAAAAAAAATGTCTCTGTACCTGCACTTATCCTTTGGACAAATCCACATAAATCTGTGGTATGTTTATGAGGTAATTTGTGTATTAAATCAAGAACCAACTATTGGATCCAGAAAGCAAGTGCTCAAGTCATACAGCTCTGTGCTTTGTGCATGCTTGACCACACCCCCTGAGAGCTTGTGTTGAGACGATGTAGAGTGACTCCTTTGCTCTAATATGTACAGTGATATCACTTGATTTCTAAAGTACTGAATATTTAGATATTCTTCTATAGTATTTTTTACAATCAATGAATACTAATACTGTAATTAAGCAGATTTAAGGGGGATACAGAGGGCATCATGTTTAAGGCGAAAGATCATACTGATAAGTATGCAATGGTTAGCCAAAAACTGAAAAGTGTGCTACCAACCAAACTCATCAGTAACAGAAGAGTATACTACAGTCAAACATGCTTTAGTGACCACCTGTCAACAAAGACCACCTGTCTACAAAGACCACATTTTTTGTTTCCCTTGAATATGGATTCTCATTGAAACATGTACTAAAGGAATCTGTCTACAAAGACCACTTTTTGTGTTCCCCTTGGGCGGTCGCTGACAGGTTTGACTGTATTAATTTAACACAAATAACAATGTATGTTTTAATCCCTTCCGTGGCAAGAGAGGTAAATATAAGTATAGCCAGGAATTGGACTAATGAACAATTTGATTGGACGAACAAGGTCTACATTTTCCATCTAAAAATATCCTATCAGTGATTGACAAGAGGGGAAGATTCTACTTCCCTACAACTATCTGAGAAGCAAATTAGAACACAAATTAAGATGACATCAGTATCAGATGAAATGCCTAGACTTTTGTTTATTGTACGGGATGTAATTTTGTTGTAATACAACTTTGTTTTGGATACTTAAAACTCAGTTATAATGTCACTTTTTTTACAATTGTATAAAGTGAACTGCATGATTTCCTAAACTGATGAGCTACATATTCACATCACTGTAATTTCACATTGTGCTGAATCAGTAAAAGAAATAGTCTTTTTCTTTCTTTGTAAATTTACACTTTTTACTCAGATAGGGCCATTTCTCTACTATAAATGGCAAGAATTTTTAAACAAAAGGAATAATTTGCAATGTAACTGGTGTATACGTTTCAATTACTATGTAAATACATATATAAATATATATATGTAAATAAAGTTTTAATCCATCTGTATCTACAAATTATATACATGGAGGTCTACATGTGGGTGTGAAGTTATGAGCAAAGTACTCATATGTAATGATATTACCTTGTTCATAATATCAAATTCATAGTTTGTATTTGTATTGTTGACAGTACAATATACTGTACATATCTATGTACATATCTTTACGTCCTTCCGTTACCGTCCTTCCGTTACCTGACATTAATGAACAAAACATGGAGTAATTAACATACAATGTATATATTTTAATGTGAAGTAAGGTGATGTATATATTAAACTATGGGGAACAAAATGTGTATCAGTCAAGTAGAAAGCTTCATCAACTTCACAGAGTTTGGATAAAAGCTAATTAACTGGAAAAACCATGTCCATTTTGATGTCCTTCCGTTACCGAGGTAATTAATATGCAAATTTTTATACCACTTAACTATAATGACAATTTTTTTGGTGAAAATTAAAGGCACTTGTGTAGGCATTTTATCTGTACTGTTTCAAATCTTATACTAATAAAACAGTGCTTGTAGTATGAACTTGAAGTTCAAAAATCTTGTCTGAGAGTCCTTCCGTTACCGTGGAATTGCCCATATACAAAAACATCCCCTCTCATGGGGACATGTACAGTTAACAACTAAATTATTCATACCCCTCAGTTATAAATTTGATGTTTTTTGTGTTTATCATAATTCAAGAATGAAAGGTGGGCTCGTTGAATTAGGGCATTTGTTGAATACTTTATTAAAGTGTAAGCTTTATTATGTCACATTGTTAAGAAACATAAATTGGGACAAATCAATTTTTTACAAAACCTTGTAAGGGTATGAATAATTTAGTTGTTAACTGTATATACTCACCCATATAATAGGCTGGTCTTGATATAGAGCAGCCATGTACCCAAACACAAAGCCACCTCCAATGGTTAAAACAACGTTGAAAACCCCCATCATCTGAACTTGGAATGTCCGAACTATTCAAAGTCAAACAGTAATTTTAAAAGAACAAAATATTATTATCAAAATAATCATACAAATTTATGTTCAAATTTGTGTGAAAGCAAACAAATCAGAGAGAGTTTAATACTGGTGGATTCGTTTGTTTGTTAGTTTGTTCTTTTTTTCTCTTATACTCACAATTCATTATTTGTTGTTTCTTGCTATTTTGTGCTTTTTATTTATGTAAAGTCACATGGATTGGAAAATAAAACCTATGTGTAATAGTTATTTAGTTAATCTTTTTTCTTTTCCTGGAATCCACGTGAATTCTGTATTCACTATTTTCTTGATTTGCTGAATAAATAATAACAAAACAACAACAACAATGATAATAATAATAATAATAACGGTTTCTCATTGAAATGCCTATAAAGACCACTTTTCTTGGATGGTCTTTATAGACAGGTTTCAACACCACCACCACCACCACCACCACCACCACAACCACCACCACCACAACCACCACCATCACCATCACCATCACCACCACTACCACTACTACTTCTACTACTACTACTACTACTACCACTACCAATTACTACCACTACTACTACTAACACTACCACTACTACTTCTAATAAAAGAAAATATACAAATAGTAACCAGCAAATATTTGCAAGCTGAGATCACTATATGGAAATCAAAACATTAAACTATGTCTTGGTCTATAAGATTCAACACCAGACAGTTCTTTGTTTGTTCTGCTCATAAAATTGTATCAGCTGTCTCCACAGTAACTTTTCCCTTGGAGGATAAAACATTACAGGTTACATAACTGTCGATTTTAAAGCATCTCTCTTGCAAAAAAATATTAGAGATATGATATTCATAATATTTTAATAGTTGAAGTGAAACAATGAACAAAAAGTGTTAAAAGAGCTTACCTTCTTGTCCCACTTGTGCCAAAGGACTTTCCCCATAGGTCTGTAAATGTAGAACCACAAAAGATACAAATTAACAAACAATCATTTAACATGGTATGAGGTGTCGTGGTCGAGTTGATACGTCACCAGACTGTCGATCACAAGGTCCGCGGTTCGAGTCCCGCAGCGGCACTAATGTCCTTTGGCAAGACATTGATCTACATTTGCCACTCTCCACCCAGGTGTTAAATGGGTACCCGGTAGGATACGAATGCCAATGTAGTATGCTTAGCAATTTGAGCTTAGAAGCTCTTGCTGGAATGCTCCCCAGGGAGTGGAGAAAGTGCATACATTGTGTGCGGGCAAGCCAGAATCCGATGACAGGGGTAATAACTGTAAAGTGCTTAAAAACTCGGACTTGCCGATGTATTAAGCGCTATAAAAGCAGAAATATCATTATTATTATTATTATGACAAATTATTGATTTGTCCCTATACCACATAACACAGTTGGACTGTCCTCCAAAGAAAGAACATACACACTGTGACGGGATATTTTAGAATCATAAAAATCCGGTATAAATGGGGTATTTAGAACATGTAAAGTTTGAAGTCATCTCTGGTACTGAAGATTAAAAACTAATTAAAAATTTCACAAAGACCAAGAGTTGTTATTTTTAGAAAATAAGTAAAATTTCATCACAGCTTGGAATTAAAATGGTAAAACACAAGCACAGGAAACAATCCCTATTAAAACTGTTCATCAAACATTTTTATTATAAAAAGAAACACAAACAGAATGCTGGATTTGACACCTACTTTGATTTTCACATTCTTTGTCATGCGTCTGTACTCCCTATCCTCTTGTTCAGCCTGTAACCTCTCCAGTCTAGCAACAAGTTCAGGGTTCTTGAAAGATATAATAGATTAATATATATATCAGCAATGGATGTTTATTTTGAAATTGCCTGACAGTATGTAACCACTGTTATACACTATGTACCATCGTATTAGGTGATGGTTACTTTTTCTTATTAGAGTAATGGAGCCAGGGGGCTTATAGCCTCTTTGGAAAAAAAGTTTTGCTAGTTCATCAGCAAGTCCTGTGATATTTCTGCCTCAACAAAGACAAATATAAGCATAACCTTGGCTGATATATATATAATCATATGAGCCAAGGTGACTTATATTTAAGTTATGGAAGTTGATGTCCAAATATATTGCAAATTTAGACAAATACATTCAAATTTAAAAACCACCTGCCATTCTAGTTGATAAACAGATAACTCCAATGCAATACAATGAGGATCATACAGATAAAAGCTCAAGAAAAACGAATGGAATTTATCTGTATCCGGACACCTACCCCCTGGATATCCACCCCGGATAACCACCCTCTAGGACAACTACCCCCTAGGACAACTACCCCCTAGGGCAACCACCCTCTAGGACGACTACCCCAGGGACGACTACCCCCCGGACAACTACCCCCGGACAACTAACCCCTAGGATAGTTGTCCGGGGGGTAGTTGTCCTAGAGGATGGTTGTCGTAGGGGGTAGTTGTCTAGGGTGTAGTTGTCCCGGGGGTAGTCGTCCTAGAGGGTGGTTGCCCTAGGGGGTAGTTGTCCTAGAAGGTAGTTGTCCTAGAGGGTGGTTATCATAGGGGTGGTTATCCGGAAGGTGGTTGTCCAGGGGGTAGGTGTCCTAGAACCTAAATTATCATTTATCCAAAAAACAAACATACAAACAAACAAAAACAAAGGGCTCAAAAAAAAAATAATAATGAATAGGAGAAAGGATGATAACAGTGCCTTTCATTTTTTACATAACTTTGTCAGAATGAGGTATGGTCTTAAAACTTCATACTCCCTGCATCAACATCAACATGGCTAAATATATCTTACCCTTTCTGGCTCTCTCAAGGGTGGATAATATACATCTGCTCCCTCAAGTAGTTCATGGAGATACACAGATTTTGAGTCTATGACAAGAAGGAGAATGGATAGAATGTGGATAATCATGGTTATTCATTATTATTAGAAGTAAAACAAGACAAACGCAATTGCTTCTCCTGTATGCCTCTGCCCTAAATTCAGTATAGAAAATTGATGGATTTATTCATGACATATCGAGATGAAAACATAAAGCCTATAATCAAATGTCAACTGACAGGTATGATCATGACCCAAAATGTCATTGGATCAACTTCCTAATACTGTCACCATGTTTGAGCTCATACCTCAAGAAGTTGTTGACATATTGTGATAACAAGTGTAATAACTCTAATTAAAACAATTTACATCTATGACCTTTGACCTACTTACCTTAAATCTAATGAGACCATCTTCCTATGGCGATACATACTATCACCAAGTTTGAGCCTCATATCTCCATTGGTTCTAGAGATTTTGCGATAACGAGGCTAATAGCTAGAATTTCAGAAGTTGACCTCTGGCATCTTAGACCTTTGACCTACTAACCCTAAATCTGATCAAATGGTCTTCTTATGGAGATACATATCAACAAATTTGAGCGTCATAGCTCAAGTGGTTCTTGAGATATCATGGCAACGAGAAAGCCGGTCGGGACAGACAACCTAAAAAACATAATGCCAACATCACCATCTTTGGTTGGTGGAGGCATAAAAATATTGAAAAGCATATAGGTAAAAACGATTCCTATATTTACAAACTGCTTCCTCTTTGTTAATCCACCTCCTTTTTGTTATTGTAAGACTCACACAAGACAAAACTAGTCTTACATGATTGTTGACTTGAGCTGCACTGCTATCTTTTCTACAAAATGGCTGCCAAGATGGCTGACATGCAGTCCATAGAACAATAACAACCAATCACAAGAAAGCCTAATAAGATAACCAATAGAAAGCCTAAGGAAAAATACAGTGCCATGTGCCTATAGTGAGCTGGGGTGAATAGCCAATAGATATGAAGAGTGTGTGAGTGTGTGTGGTGCTATGGCAGGTAATGTAAATGAGGATGAATGAATAGGGACAGAACAATAGAAGCCAGACATCAGACAATGAATGTAGGTCAGGAGTGTGCTGAAGCATAACAGAGTGCTGAGAGTGGAAAGCTAAATGTAAAATAAACATGTAACCATTTGGATCATTAAAATTTAAACCTTACATAATATTCCATCTTCACAGAAAAATGTCCTCATTTTTGAAAATACTTTGTATGAACATGCATTAAATTCCTAAAAAAATGAGTTACATAAAATTTGTTTGAAATACCTGATCAAATCAAATCATGTAGTTTTCCTTCTGTAAAAATCCTTTCTTTTTTTAAAAAGAAACACATCAATTCAAATTAGGGAAAATTAAACTGTCTAAAATGAAAGGTCACATATATATATAGCAAATACAGTACAAACAACTGGTATGCTTTCATCAATGAACAACTTTCGAAAAAACTTCCCAACTTCAATGGGTTCTATCTTCTTTCTTTTTCCATCCTGAAAATTCCAGTCTGATGATCTGTAAACATAAACACAATTTCCTCTTTCTTTTTGTTCTTCAATGACAAAATATCAAAAATATCATACCCAATTTGGCAATTTTTCGTAACTAAAATACATGGCAATGTCTTCCTCTAAAAAAAAAAAATATCACCGTTTCGTGAATCACTGTTAGAAAACTTTGGAATATGTTAGCCAAAGCAATAATTAAATACAATGTACACAGAGAATTTGCATCCTGACATAAATCTTTCAAAACTGTTTTAGATTTAAGGAGACATTATAAAAATACAGTGTGTATGGTCGACACAATCTAAATACAAATGATCAATGCAATAAAAATAATAAAAACATATCTTATGAATTCATGTATCGAGAATCTGTTTTAAATCTAAATATCTAAAAAAACATCAATATAGGTCAAATGACTATTTAAACTAGTGTTCAGAAAACAATGTACTCATGCATGTACATAAGTTGACTAATTACAACAATTCTTTGACACATTTATACAGTCCTCTTTGTAAAATAATTCAGGTCAACCCTGTGATTCTGTGACCAATACAATCTGAATCTTATATTCTTTTCTTTTCTTTTCATCTTAAAGTTCAGCATAATTGCAGAATTTGCAATCAAATTTTTGACATTTGAGTCTTTTTTCTGTAAAATAAAAAACGGGCACATTAACTAGTTCACCCAATTGACAAAATGTTCGAAAGCTTTTTTTTTTCTCAACGCTAAAAAAAAATGACAAATTGATCTCACAAATCCTACGAAAAATGTCCAAAAGTTCCATAATACCATAAATCTTTCAAAACGTTCACAATTCAAGAATCCACTTAATAACATATTGTCGCAAACAATGTGGCGATACAAGGTAAGACCAGGGACGTGATAGAGAAGGACTGGAATCAAGCCGCTCTCCTTTGACCCTATGCTCCAAGCCGCCGAAAAGTTATGCGCTAATCTGCAACTGTTGAACAGGTGGTGACATAAAAGAGCGCATGCAATTTCAGGATTTAGAATTCCTACATCAGAAAATGGTATCACAGCAACTGTTCGCTGTCCCTTTCAATGATTTCTCATCCATTGTTGAATGTGTAAAGAGTAGAACAAGCGAACACAAACTTGTGTCATTTCTTCCTTTTTTTAACTTCAAAAATATAAAAACACGCGAAACACGCATTAGCAAACTTAATGTTATTGAAGATTGTAACTCATGGATTAAATAACGGGACATTAAAACATGCACAAATTAGCGCATCATCCTAAAATATTGAGTTCTTGTCACGATGTAATTTTTCTTTTACCAACTCTGGCACACAAATTATAGGAAGGACGGAGTACTAAATTTGAAAATTTGTTTGATGCACTATTCCCAATACAATCCCCATATAAAGTTTTTGATTTTCACTAAAATTTTGCCGGTAATTTAATATTTTGTAATAAATGTAAAACTGGTGCCTGGCTTCCGAAAGTCCCCGCAGTGGAAGCGCGGTTCGGAGCATGGAACTTCAAAGCCAAGTGGCAAGTTACACATCCCATTGTTACGCTTTAGAACTCACGAATGCGTTTGAATAAATTACAAGAGTGTCGCCTCCTTTCTTTCACCTCCCTGGTAAGACGGAGAAAAGTTCAAATCGGCATGTCTTTCAATTATCTATCAATTTTTCAAACGTTAGTTCTCTAAAGTCTTTATAGTTTGTAGTCTTCATAGTTTGTAATCCTGAAACTTGGCGGGTACTTAAAGGGTAACTAAATTAAAAAATCATGTTGACTTTTGTTGATCTGTAATAATGAATACATCACATATCTTTTGACTTTTTGATGTACATTTATGTCATATATTTTATATTATTTTTTAATTATTTTGTTCTACCTACTAAGCTCCACCCCTTAAAAAAACCTCCAAAGCAAATGACTTTTGTGACATCATGCCAGTCATTCATCAGTCAGTTAGATGAACAAAGACATGGGTATGTCCTTCCCATCAACTGACCACCTGTTCACAATAGCATTGCATGTTTTCATATAATAGCCCATTGAAACCCTTCTTTTTATGGTGTTGCTTGGGGATTTCTGACATAGCAACTGCTTAAAATGAAATTGAATTTTGTGAGTGGGCATTTTATAAAACATGCAATGCTGAATGAACAGGTGGTCAGTTGATGGGAAGGGACATACCAATGTCTTTGTTCATTTATCTGACTGAAGAATGACTGGCATGATGATGTCACAGAAGTCATTTGCGTGGAGCTTAGCAGGTAGAACAAAAGTAATAATAAAAATTATATAAAATATATGACATAAATGTACACCAAAAAGTCAAAAGATATGTGATGTATACATTATTACAGATCAATAAAAGTCAACATGAATTTTTAATTTAGTTACCCTTTAACTCGTCGACCATATCTCGAATGAGTGTCTTGGCGATTTTGATCCGAATCATCTTCTTGTAGGTGTTCACTACTATGCAATTGTTCATTGTCCTTAACATTTTGATCCAAATCATCTTCTGGTAGGCATTCACTAGTATGTAATAATTGTTCATGGTCCTTAACATTTCTTTGCTGTTGCTCTAGACCGTGTTCCGGCTGCTTAGCGGATGACCTCAGATTAAAGTGGGATCTGAGTTGGCGTTGGTCAGCTGGTGAGGACGGCTGAGGTTGGCGTTGGTCAGCTGATGAGGACGGCTGAGGTTGGGGTTGGTCAGCTGATGAAGATGGCTGAGGTTGGGGTTGGTCAGCTGATGAAGATGGCCCAAGCTGGGATTGGTTAGTCGTCGACCTCAGTTGATATTGGGGTCTGAGTTGTAGTTGGTCAACCGGCAAGGACAGCCTCAGTTGGGGTTGGCCAGTCGGCGAGGAATACCTGGGTTGAGTTTGGCCAGTTGGTAGGGATGGCCTAGGTTGTTGCTGGAGTGGGGCTGACTCACTTAGCCTGGATTGGTGGCTACAGTTGGTTGGCTGGTTTGAAGCTTGTTGCCGAACAGACAAACTTGACCGTGGCTGTTGGTCATGGTCTGACTGCCGGTGATGGAGGATGCGATCTGGTGGTCGAGATGACCACATGATATAGGCTGGGCCATGGCTAGTAGGCTGATGTGACTGCACCTTTCTCTGGTTTCTCCTATCTTCTGCTGGGGGACCTGAAGGGTACCATGTGGTGGTACTCTCATTCCCATGTATTGATGTAGGCTGTGTGGTTGGTGGGGATGGTGGAGTTGACATCGCTTGTGGGGCTCTGGCTCGATGTGGTTTCAAACGATTATGATGAACACGTGGCTTGATCCTTTCATCATGGACGTCAACTATGTCATAATTTAGTCCATCATCTGATGAGGGAGATACTTTAAAAGGACCTTTCCAGTTTGGTTCTAGTTTGTTCCTGATGTTGGTTGGGTCATGTAACCAAACAAAGTCACCTGTGTCGTACTTAGAAATGCGTTTCTTCACGTCGTACTGTCGTTTCTGTTGTTGTTGTTGCTGTCGTGTATTCTGTATGGTGTACTCCCATGCTTTTCTCAATCGCTCCGACAGGTTGGTTGTGTATTCGAGGAGTGTGTTGCCAGATGACGATGGAGGAGGAGTTGAACAGGTGATGTTTGCAGGTGTACGGGCTTCCCTGCCATGCATGATGTAGAATGGCGTCAAACCTGTTGAGGCATGAGTACTTGTGTTGTACGCCAACTGGACTTGATTGATGTGAGTGTCCCATTCTCCTCCTTGATGAGAAATGTACTTCGCAATTTGATCTTTGATGGTGCGATTACATCGTTCGACTATGCCAGCTCCTTGGGGATGATAGGGTGTCGATCTAGACTTTTTGATGCCCAATTTGCTGCATAGTTCTTGCACTAATCTCGATTCGAACTGTCGACCTTGGTCCGTGTGCAAAGTCTCTGGAATACCATGTTCTTTCACATATTCTTCAAACAGATGTTTGGCGATGGTTGGAGCAGTCTGATCTTTCATTGGGAAGATATTGACATATTTGCTGAAATGATCGGTCACTACGAGTATGTAGCGAAATCCTCGTCTTGTAATTGGAAGCTCAGCAATGTCGGCAAAGACCATCTCCAAAGGGCGAGTAGTGGTAATGGGATGTAAGGGTGCTTGGTGCTTAGGAGTTGGTAACCGGAAGGACTCACAAGCTGGGCATGTGTTGCAGAAATCAATGATTTCCTTGTTCATGAAGGGCCAATAGCACATTGACTCTGCTCTCTGTATCGTGCGATGTGCGCCGAAATGTCCGGATGATGGGTCACCGTGTAATTCCTGGAGTACCCTGGGAATAAGTGAGTTTGGTACCACGAGTTGGAGTGAGAGATTACCAAGCTTGTCTTTCTTCTTCCTATAGAGTTTACCGTCTTGGAGGATGAACTTGGGATACTGCCACAAGAGACGTCTAATCCGGGGGTTGTGTCTGCTTATCTGTCGAATGGTTGGTCGCTCACCATTGTTGATGCTTTCGATGACTGTACTGATGTCTTGATCCCGTTGCTGTTCATGTTGTACATCTACATCACTGTCAAGGATTACACCACGGTAAGGATGAGGGACGTTTGGTGCAGACTGCCTTGTTGAATCATCAGGAGTAGATGTCTTTGTTGATGGTCGAGATTTCGATGAGCGAGTTTCGACTGCATTGCAGAGTAGTTGGGTTACCGTGTGCTTGAGTAGCTGATCCGTCAATCTTGGAGTGACTTGGCTCTCTACTGGGCGTCTAGATAATGCATCTGCATTTCTGTGTGATTGTCCTTTCTTGTGAGTAAGGCTGAAAGTGTAGTTCCGATTAGGGCTTGGAGATCTGCGTCTTGCATATTGATCTGGAGATCTGTGTCTTGCGTATTGATCTGGAGATCTGTGTCTTGCATATCGATCTGGAGATCTGTGTCTTGCATATCGATCTGGAGATCTGTGTCTTGAATATTGATCTGGGGATCCGTGTCTTGCAAATCAATCTGGAGGTCCATACCTCCGATGGTCACGGTTTGGCGATGGAGAACCGCGACGTCCCATGTTTCTTCCATCATGGTCACGTCCTGAATGGCTGACACCACGCTCGAGCTGAGATGCGCTAGGCCTATTAGCTGTCTCAAACTTTAAGGACATCTCCTCCAGTTTCCTTTCTAACTCGTTGAGTCTTGGCAGAAGTAGTTGTAAGAATAATGACTCTACAGGTGTCTTGTCCTTAACCTGATCATCTACTGCTGCTTCTATACCCAAATCGTGCTTCGTGTGCTCTCTCCACACGTAGTGGCGCCATATTGTAAGTGTTATTTGTAGCTGGACAAGTGAATCAACAGATAACTGTTCACCAATAAGGCAGCAACACAGCAAAACTTCCTGAATGAGTGTGAAGGAAGGGGGGGGGGGGTCACTCTGAGTGCAGATGAAAAAAAAATGCAAACTTGACAGTTGAAATATCTGTGGTGAGCGGCTATAATGGAATGAGGGTGAATTCTACAACTGGTTATGTTGCTACGCCAAAACTATGTAGAATATGCAGGTTGATACGGCAGAATGCTGAAATGTACGGCAGCCAAAGGAGACTGTACATGCAATCTGACTGTGATAAGTTGCTGGAAAAAATACTGCAGTTCTGTATGAAGGGTGAAAAAATACCTCACTCACCGATGAAGGATGAATGCAGGAATTCACAAAAATACAGCTTCAGTATGAAGAAGGGTACAAAATCTCACTCACTGATGAAGGATGAATGCAGGAATTCATACAATTACTGATATAGGAAAGAATCAAGGCTCAAAAACTCAAGATAAATCTTCATTAATTAATGAAGGAGGGTGAATGCACACAAACACTAACTAATCAGTGAGAAGAAGGGTGATTCATGCTCTCAAACATTCACATTCACAGTTAAAGATGGAGGGAGAATTTCACTTTGCAACTTACCACCTGTAAAAAACTGCAGAAATTTCTACATGAAGGAAGGCTGCAATTACAGTTTAGTGCAGAAAAACCACTGCTGCCACCAGTTGTAAGACTCACACAAGACAAAACTAGTCTTACATGATTGTTGACTTGAGCTGCACTGCTATCTTTTTAATACATCTACAAAATGGCTGCCAAGATGGCTGACATGCAGTCCATAGAACAATAACAACCAATCACAAGAAAGCCTAAGGAAAGATAACCAATAGAAAGCCTAAGGAAAAATAGAGTGCCATGTGCCTATAGTGAGCTGGGGTGAATAGCCAATAGATATGAAGAGTGTGTGAGTGTGTGTGGTGCTATGGCAGGTAATGTGAATGAGGATGAATGAATAGGGACAGAACAATAGAAGCCAGACATCAGACAATGAATGTAGGTCAGGAGTGTGCTGAAGCATAACAGAGTGCTGAGAGTGGAAAGCTAAATGTAAAATAAACATGTAACCATTTGGATCATTAAAAATTAAACCTTACATTATTTTAAACTTTTGTTTCAGAATGACTGGTAAAATTTAGAAATTATAGTAACATATACCAATGTGCATTTTTCATACTTGTTTAGCCTCTATGGATGTATTGTAAAGTAGGCCTACATTAAACAACTCTCATTCAAATGGACACCATGCTATGCGTAGAGTTCCATTTTCCTAATTTTTATTTTAAAAATGAACAAGAGATTTTTCTTTTCTACTTCTTTATTTAATACAGTAACAGAATGATTTTGGAGCGTCGTATTTAAAAGTACCGGTAAGAATTTCAACAATAATTTTAATTTTTCTCCCATATATGTTTTGTACACGTGTATGAAAAGTCCGTACTTCTCAGAACTAATGCAGGTTCTCAGCACTAATGCAGGTTCATACCTGCATCAGTGCTGAGAAGTACGAACATACCGTTTACGGTTATAGACTTCATGCATTGTAGGAGTGATAAATCAGTTCTGTATTTTCCGGCTGATTCACAGCTTAAAATCATGAAGAAAAAATGAAAAGACCGCCACTGATTTTCCTCCATCGTGTCCCATTTTGCAATCATTTAGTGAATCGTCTAATTTCAGTAATTTTACTGCTATTTAGTCTTTAATTTAGACTTTTTTTTAAAGGTGTCATCAATAATTCAATTGTCACTAAAGTGCCGTTTTAATTGAATTCTTGTAAGTTTTGTACAAACTACAGGGGTGTTTGAAAATGTTGAGAATCAATAGAGGTAGTCTGAACAGTTTTTCCTACACAAAAAATACCGGTATACAAATCCTAATTAATGCCTCCTTGATTGGTGACCACTGGCACTGGATATAGACGTTTACAGTTAGACTTCATGCATTATAGGAGTGACAGAAGTCACTGTATGTGTAAGTTTAAACCCAACAAATTGTTTGAACTAAATTTTGACCCTGTAATCGATCTGACTGTATGACTAGTCTATACTAATACTATGTCTATACCATTACTAGTATGAGAAGTGATTTGATAAGCTTTATATGATTAGGAACAGACCTGTTGAATGGCCATCTACAAGTCCATAGACTTACTGGGCGTTTATAGGTAATTCAGCCTATTCAGCTAATTTATGTAATTATAATTTATATCATCATTATGCTCTTATCAATTGTAAGATGCACCTAGCGACCCCCAGGAATGGTGCGTCATTGGTCCTATGTGAGTCGGATATCGGATTACCATGACGCACCCCCGTGTCAACATTTTGACGGACCATTCAACTACATGACGGTACATACTGTCAATGGATGACGCATCTTCCTTCATGCGCAGTAACAGTTTAAAATACGGCTGCAAGAATTTCAACACGGAGCTCAATTTCGCGATGAAAATCCGAAAAAAGACCCTGAAACGCATCATACAGTCAATCTGGTAAGTGGAACCGAATTATATTAGCCTAGGCCTAATTCACAATAATAAATGCATTGGATATGCATCCGGTAAAATGTAGTATTTGGGCATAAGTTTGGTGGCCAGATCCGTACCACCGATTTTACATAGGAACGCCTATGGTCGGCTTCTGTCTCTAAAGAGAAGAGCCGACCCTACCCAAATCAGACTCAGAGGCTAACGAACGAAAGAGACAGAAATCTTCGGTCTAACAATTGATAAGCTGTGCATTAGTTACAAACACTCCATGCGCAGCAAAAGATAGAGAGTCAATGCTAATGCGTATTGACCTCTAGCGCTGTACTACATGCCGAGAGGCAGTAATTACACACAATACACACAATTGCACACTAATACACACAATGAATACGATGTGGCTGATCGGCAAGTTTGACAAGAGACTTACGATTTGAATGTTCAAAATATTCTAACATCGTTAAGTTGAAAAGATTGTATTTTACTGCTATTTAGGTGTCATCAATTGTCACTAAAGTACCGATTTTTAGTGAACTCTGTTGAGTGTTGTACAGTCGTGTTTGAAATATTGAGAATCAATAGAACAGTTTTTAATACACAGCCAGGATAGTAATGCAGCTATGTGTGATTACCTACCGGTAGTTAAATTTAACAAACGCCTAACTGAACGTGTGGGGATGGGGCATAGGCCATAGCTGGGATACTCACTGTTGCCATTTGACAGCTGATGCAATTTTTGAACACAGGAGAACGGAATTGATAGTGGTTCGCTATCTTTCTTGTTCCCCTCTGCTTCTAGGATCTGCTTGAATTCTCTTTTCGTAACTTCAGGAACATCGCCCCTCGTTAAAATGAATGCAATGGATCGCTGGATGCGTTCTGTTACTAGCACAAGAGTCGACATCTTTGCTTCGCGGATAGCAGGAATCTGGATTTGGGACCGGCGCGGGATCAGATGAGAATTCGCAAAATAAAATGAAGTACCGTCCAGATTCTGGACTACCATTCTTTACTACGGTTCTCCGAGTCCAGCTTGGATGTAATAATTTTAACACCTTAGGCTTAATTTAAAGGAGAAAAACAAAACTCTGTATTATTATTATCTACAAATTATAATCAATGTAAACCGACATATATATATCTAACCTATTTCTTCCCCGTTTTTAAAGTGCACCTATATATTCAGTTTATTCTGTTTTTCATGCCGGTCTTTGGATTTTTTTCCTTGGGGGGGGGGGGAGGGGCGGTTGTATGTCCATGGAAATCCATTTTACTTACCGTAATTGTACCATGAAACTCTCCTGTTCGTGAGCATGCAGATTAACACAATTAAAGCAATATATTCCATCGGTCGATCACTCGATCACCCTGCCCTACACACTCTAACAATAAAAACTCGAGAGGACATGTAAATTCATAATTATGTGATGATCATAAATTTGGTATATTACTCTGGTTGTACCCATTATACACATGTTGAATGAGGATCTTGCCCTAGCTATATGTATGTGGGTTAATTACTCTGTATTGAAATATGAAAGGGACGTTAATTTGGCTTTGATCGAGACATTATACATGCATAAACATGTCCATATTTTACCTGAAAAATCAAAATAAGCCATCTTTAAGTTCACTTTTAAAAGAATATAAAATTTCCCTACCTCACCTTTAGTTTAGCTCTGTAGGAATTAAGTACATGAGCTTATGTGTAAGTCCCACTTGATATTCTCTCCCTCTTTTAGTCTCTCTCCTATATATATCTCTCCCTCTTATCCATCTCTATCACTCTTTAAATTTCCTGTTTGAAAGTTGGAATAGAAAGAAAGTGCCCAAATTCTTCAAATCTCACTTTTTCATACCAACCCTTCAAGAACAAATATCCCAAATTTCTAAGATCACCGAAAATGAAATAATTCACAAACAAAATATTGCAGAGAAAACTCTATGACACATCTTTATTAATGCCTATGATTCATGTGAAAAAACAAAGAAATTTTTGTACACACTGGACATATACTGTAGACTTCAAACATTGCACAAAGAACTTAGGACAGAATGTGATATGACTTGATTAAAGGGGAAGTCCACCCTGATATTAACGAATTTGTTTCTCTCATTTTTCTGTTTCTATTAAAACTAACTTAATATTAGGGTGGACTTCATCCTCTTTAAAGCCTGAGTGAACAGAGGGAAACAGAGAGAGAGAGAGAGAGAGAGAGAGAGAGAGAATTTACAAATAAAAGGAGAGGGAAGCTAGGGGAGGAAGGAGAGAAGGTGGGGGTATGGTAAAGGAATGCTTAGAGGGGTAAACACCTAAAACAAATTTTAAAGGGATCTCTGTTCTAATAGATTCCACAATAAAATGTATTCTTGTATAAGCTATCGTAGTTTTCTGTACAAAGATACTTGTGAATGACTGTGAAACATACATTTTTGCAAGCTGCTGTTTTTGCCAATAGCAGGCAAATTACAATACATGTTCGCATATGCATTGCCAGCACATTTTTGTCTGTTGTAAAATTTGCAACCCCTACAACAATTCACAAAAATATCAGCATACATAGTACATTAAGTGATTATGATATCAAGGTAGTACTCATCTTGCTGCTAAACTTGCTATTTGCTAATTTCTTGGAGGCATGCCTCATGCCACCGCAAATCACCCTTACATTTGATTTTCCAATCTCTTAATCTTCCTTTGTTTCTAGACTGTTTTCCTACATACGAAGCCACTGCATCACTGTTACATGGTCATGTATACAATAAATGTGCGGATAACATATACATATATGCAATTTTCACGAACTTTCCTTCATCTCTAAAAGTTAGATATCACACAAATATTATATAATATAGACTCTATAGCCTATGAATTCAAATTTGACCAATCATTATCATTCCTGCATTGGCTTTGAGGATCCCTTTATACAGCGGTCAAAAGTGAAGCACAGCCCTGGTGGTGCCACTTCATATATATACAAAGGGTAGCATGACCGGCAACGGAGTCGAAAATGACCCCTTAATTTCCTGCAAACTTTCATGAAACTTTTCAATAAAATAAGATCCCTATATGCCTAATATTGGTTTTAAAATGTGCTCTAAAATAATCCTATGTTTGACATATTTATTACAAATTTACAAAAGATACCCTATTTTGTGAAATCTGCCTTATGTTACATGAGTCGAAGGTTCCTTTTGATGAAATACACGACCCCTTTTCATAACATTTCTTGCTCTTTTAAACAAGAAATATGCTTTTTCCAAATCTGTAACATTTTGATCCCGAAAAATTACACTTTCTTTTGCAAAGTTTCTAACAATCATGGGTACACAATGTCAATATGAGTGACACCATCGATAATACAGCATACCACAAAGGCTTCAATAATAGTCTGTAACAAATGTATGTTGTCAACTTGTCATATCATTCAGAAGTTAGAACCCATCAATAAGTGCTTCATTCCTCATTAACATTTGCATATGTACCAAATAATGTCCAGAAAATCATAAAATATGCAGCTACAAAATTGAATTTAAAGAAGTAAAAATCATTTAACATGTCTAAATTCCGCAAAAGAATAGAACATACATTATATCTGGCATGACAAGTACGCTGAAAAGCAGAATGTCAAGCTCTTGAAAATGAAAGCTCACGTTTTCAATGAAAATATGACCGCAATGACATGACGATCTATAATGAATGTCGTTATGAACCTCTGTTAATTTCACAAATGGCAGTTACTGAAGCCAGATTAGAACACTAGATGGAAGATCAAAATGGAGTTTCTTTCTGACGAGGCTTTCTAAAAATATAAAATATGCAGCTTCATGGTTTTAAACAGGCATTTACACAAGTGTGTTCAAACTGTAATAGCTATACATTCCCACACCTAATACATGTAGGTAATGGGATTCCCATCCTTTAAAACCATGCTTCAAAAATTAAATTATTTCATACAAGTGAAGCTATTGCTATATTGTTGCAACATAAGGGTGAAACTGCTTGTTGTAAGTGTTTCACCGTACATTTTGCATCACACTAATGGAAAAGTGGTTCAAGACTAATTTCTTGCTAAGATATGACGTGGTAAACTGCCGGATTAATTTTTTTAATTTTTTGTTTAATGTGTTAATGAACGGCAACTGCATGCAACAAAGGTCCTGCAGTATTCACTGAGCTCTGTGTTAAGAGATACAGAAATGTGAAGTGTATTACACTTTACATCATAAATAAATAACACCACGGTTTTTCTGCGTCATATCTTAAAATCTTTAAAGTTTCACTAAAAATCTGCAATTAAGTCATAGCATTCATCATACTACTGGTATCTAAATTCACATGCAACAGTTTTGTGTTCTCAATATTAGGCCTCATGCTTTATTGAATACTTTCAATTTTATAATTGTATGTTCTGTATTTTGAAATAGTGTTTTTAATCTTCTTTCTAGTTAATCAAGCTTGATACGAAACGCAAGGAAATAAATGAAAAAAAAGGTACAAATTTCACTATACAGTTTCTCTCTCGACATGTACATATCATTTTTGCAGACATTATTAAGAAAAGTCTTTTCATTACTATTTACATTGTATATATCTAGCTCTATATACATGTACATAAGTTTACAATTCAGCGTTTCATCTGACTAGCAGATAGATTTCAGTTGACATCATCGATTGATTGATTGAAAAAAGAAAAAAAGGAGACATCTGGTTCACTGTCATCACTTGTCAAAAGGTCCTTCCTGCTGAATCCTTCCTTTGAGTGTTCAATAAAATGCCAGCATTCTGAAGTGTACCACAAGCAACCATTTCCACTTTTTAGAAATAGCGTGTGGATTGGTTTTAATATGTCCATTTAGGAGTCAATTTGTGAATGACGTCATAAGCTGTGGTCCTGTGATCGATGGCGCCCGTTTGACAGCTTCCACACGCTTTTGTCTGTCTGAGAAGCGGTTTCCCATAGTGTGAGTGAGGGGAGGTAGTGAGAAGCTGTCACGTGTAACACTGAAGGCACCTTCTGGTCTGTTAATGATAAAGAGCATAAACAACCTTCAGACTACAAGCATTAATGATTTATATCTACTACCACACTTTAAAGGCTGAACTAATGATTTGTTGGCATTTCTTCAAGTATGTGTGTGTGCAGGCGCACGCAGGGGTGGTTTTGGGGTTAAACCCCTCAATTTTTGTTATGTGTGTGTTTCGGAGGAAGCCCCCCTCACCTTTTTTTAAGTGTAAAAAAAAACAAACTTACCTTACCCCCACTGGTGGGTATAATTTTCCACTTTTCCGGGACAAAAAAAAAAAAAACTGTGTGTGTGTGTGTGTGTGTGATTTTTTTTTCTTTCTTCTTCTTTTTGGGGGGTAGGGGTCTACCTTTAATACTGTGTTGATCATTTCATACTCAAATTCAAAGTCACAAATCCACAATGTTTCGGAGGTACTAAGGAAACATTGCTACTGATCGATCAAGTTCATTGAAGGAAATAATGAAATCATTGTACATGTTGACAAACAACTAGCAAATATTGACTAGAGGGCATGCACCTGGTGAAGACTCTTATTCATTCAACCAATCAATCAAGACTTTACACATCCATTCATGCCATACAATGATAATAGCAAATGACAAAAGAATGCAACGGCACAGTGCGTACTGAATAAACAAGTTAAAGTGGTTTTAAAATAATACTAAGATGTCAGAATGTCTACATCACAAGGCAGATTCAATGCTTGCATTATCCCAGCTTATTTCATGTATTTCATCACCAATTCACCTTTCATTAGACTTTCTCTATTCCAAAAGAAGCCAGAAAGTTGAAAGCCTTCCAGAAAGAACAACAACAACAACAAAATGCTTTGCATTTTAAATTTTGCTCTTTTGTAAAGACACTTGGAGCTGTTTGTAAACACCTCATTTGCCCAAAATTTGCTCCAGAGAAATTTCCTTCTCACTTTAAAAAAGATCAATAATTAACATTTAAAAAATAGTGATGTCAGTATGAAAGTATTCCTCATTTTTTGTTGTTTCATACCCTAATACTCCAGCCATAGAATACACTGATTGCTTGCTAGATATTGAGGCTATGAGTTTAAACTGTTTATTTCCTCTGTGACTATTGATTTTGATGACAGAGTCAGTCTGACCTCTTCACACCTTCAACCGCAAAGTGACATTCAATCAATAATACCACAATGCCAATGGCACCAGATCAACATTCTGCTCTGATGTGATTGATCTCACAAAGTTTCAATTGACTTTCATGAAAGAGTAGCAGGCAATACTGTAGTCTCCATGTCAAATTATAGTTCTAATTAAATTCACATTATGTATTTCGGACACCAAGGAAAATAAGCTCTCTTTGTTTGAACAGCTGTACATTATATTCCTTAAAAGGATGCAATAATCACAGATAACATGATACTTACAATTTTCTTGTTGGATTCCTCAGAGCAATTTTGGGTAGCTTTGCATCCCTGATAGTAAATAAAAAATAATTTACAAAAAGTGAATGTCATTGGAATTATGCAGTCTTTATCCATTTGAAGTACAATTGAAGTTTGGGGAAATTTCTATAGAATGTCCTGAGAGGAAACAAAATGATTCATGAACAGCATATATATTAATGACACACTAATAGTCAGGTTTAGAAAAAATGCCCACAATCTACATTGAAAAAAAAAAAAAATCATCATTATATTAATTGAGTTGAAATATATACACATGTACATAATATTAAGCACTTTGTAACTGCAAGGAAAGGGGCCAAAGGGCACTATACCAAATACTCTGTGGATAGGATTCGATTGGAATATAGGTTTTTTTAATAGCAATACTCTGCTTTTTTGTTAGTGATCACATTCAGAGCATCAACATTTCCTCTTAGTTAATACAACATGAAATAAATATCATTTTGTTACTCTTCTGGCAGCTGATCATGAATGGATTAAAAATTTCTACAATAAACTTGTGGAACAAATTATGCTTAATCCTTAACTGGCTTTCGTTGGCCTATGGAATAAAGGGGACTGCCAGAGTTGATTATTGTCCCATATAAGGCCTACATGTATAATATACTCCAAGCAATGTAGCAATCAGTGTTTTGATCTATGGCAACTGATAAGTAAATCAGACTAATCTTGACTTACCCAGATACATTCTGCTCATCAGCAATGTAAGCCTTAGCCATGAGATAGGCATCAGGTGTCCACTTGTGTGAATACAGCACCTCTTTCAGATCAGACTTGATTCTATTCAGCTGCACAGACAGAGAGGGAGACAAAAAAGAGCAGTTTTATAATTCACTGCCATACAGTGGCTATGAGTATTGATAAATAGTTGCTCATTTGATTATTGAAAGCTTTAAATGGTGTTCATCATTGGCAGATACTCAGTACATGTAATTATTTCCATGCACATTGAAAGGGTTCTACCTACCCCAAAATTAAGAAAAGTCCCCAAAACATCAAAACCTCTAATGTTCATATTAAATAGGAGAAGCCCACTTTGGACAGTCAGAGGAGCACAGTAACCCCCCAAAAAAAAGGACACTATATATGTACATGTAAATGTTATGGCTAGAGTAACCTCAAGCTTTGCTATTTTGAAAGTCACTACAGCCAGTAAGTAAGAAATCTAAGTAAAATGATATGTGGCCCTCCAGTCAGGACTCCCCACTAACTAGAAAGGGGTCTAGATTGAACTCTTTTGAATTTTTATGCATGAGCCATACTTCTTTTCTTTTTCTTTTTTTTTGGGGGGGGATCAAACTTTATATTTAGGGTTCCTAGCCTAGGTGTTCCGGGCGCCTGCTAGTGTCGGCCTGACACAAATTGCATTTTGTAAAGCAGAGAAGGTATAGGCATCTTACCTCTTGGCCCTGTCTATCATGGCTATCTTTCATATGCGTGATGATCTGTGAGCATTCTTCCATGGTTGGTGGCCTGGGGTGTTTGTCCCCTGCTTTCTGTACCTGAAGGGGGTTTAGACTGACTGGGTAGAGGGGCGAGATGGTACTATGATAGGGGCTTGTTTGCTGACCGGTCTCCTCACTCTGGGGTCTGTTAGGTAGAGAAACAACACATTAATTAATGTATGGTCAATAAGAAGGAACTTATTACCGGTAGTCAAGGGAAATGCAACCTTAACAGAAAACTACTCTAAAATAAAGTAGAAAAATCTGAAAAGCAGACTGATGAAAGTTTAAAATAAATTGGACAATAATAAAGTTGAGAATTTTTTAAAGTTGGGCACTTCAAATTGGCTGAATCATTAATGTCACAGTGACAAAGTGCCAAACTTCTTTTCAATTTGTTTTCACACACAAAATAATTAAAATGTCAATTTTTCAAAATGTATGATTCAGGAGGGCCTTTTCTTTTTAGAGGAACTATAATAATATGCTATCCATAATATATTTTGAGTTGTGTCCCAAGGGAGATGGTACTTATGAGAGTTGTCCCATGACTACGTGACAATCCACTGACCAAATTGCAAATTTGAGATTCGCATGGATTTTAGACAAACATCTTATGCATGATGGTGCAATGGACAAGTGAGAAGTGTGATTTTAGATATCATGAAACAAGAAGTTAGAAAGATGTTTAAACTAATTTAAGGTTATCCTGTGGATTGAAACAAGGTCCTGTGAAATCTTAGATACATAGCAATTGCATGAAGCAATGAAGCATGAAGCAGCCCAAACTTGGTACAAGAAGATTTGGACGGTACTTTTTTTATACCCTGGTGCTCAGTCAGCCATGGCAAAAAAAATTATGAATAGGGTATCATTAGACAGAAACAGTTTACTCTTTCCCATGAAATAGGTTTCAAGGCCACCCTTATCATGACTATTTAATTACAAGCTACTAAAGTTGGGTATACCTTTTTTTAATTATACAAACTGTAGGTCTGTCAGCCCTGCAGTGTGCATTCTAACTATATAAAGATCATGATATTTTGGGTTTTCTCTAAGACAGAGATGAAGGGGGCAGATTGCATCCCCACCCCATATTGGCTGTGCCCTGTTCATTTATGGCACTATCTGATACCATTGGTTAATATTTAATAAATCTGCTATCAAAAGATGCACGAGACTCTCGGCCATAAATTCACGAAAGCTCACGGTGCAAACAATTCTTCCTACATAGTATCCCGGAACAAGGCCAGGTAAAAATGCCCAGGTTGGGGGGGGGGGTGTATTCTGCCCCCTGCTCACAGGGCTAAGAGATGCCCAAACCCAAGATTATTCACAAAGTTATGAATTATCTTCATGAAGTACTTCTAAAAATTGGTAAAACAGAATTAAAGTTACTCTGGGATGTGTGTAATCTACAGAAAAGCATTTTCCTAACTTACTGATTTGGGAATTAGCATAACTATTATTACAATGTACATGTATGTATTCACCTTTTCTCTAATGTTTCTTTGAGACGTTGTTGGAGGTATGCATTAAGGTTTCTAGCTTCTTGTAATCCTGCTGTAAGTTCTTTCACTGTCCTCAGCTGGTCTTTCTTGTGTGCTGAAAATACAGAAAAATATCATCTCATTCCAAATAGAAGCAAAAGGGCAATAATGCTTTCCAGGCACATATGCACCTACACTCTTGACGGAGCTTACATGGGTTCATTGGGTTGTGACACACAATTTATTTAAAGTGATCCTAAGAAAGCTCTAAAATCTGTGCTTCTTAAAAATGGCCAAATTGAATTTTCTTTGTAGACATTTTGTTTGAACACTATATGGAGCTATAAAACATTAGTAAACTATTAAGTAAGACCAATGTACTTATTAATAATATTTTTTTGGTATTCTATAGGATCTATTTCATGATTACCATTTTAGTAAATCCTTGTACAACCTAGAACTGTAAAATTTACAACTAAACAAATCTTGATAAATAAGAGTTTCAAAGGAGATGGAGTATTTTGTTAATAGAGTTCAATTCATTACTTTCAAATAGTAATTGCCATTTGATCATGTTCATTTGCTTTGATTTCAAATTGTATTGTTTGAGGTGCTAGAAAACTTATTATTACAATAATGCATACTTACAAGGTGAACCGCTTTTACCGTCATCTGATTTTAATGAAGAGCCTGACAATTCTGAATGGGGATAAAGAACAATTATTGAAAATATGGTGTAATTCATCTCAAAATATACCAGTAACGATAAAATGATGATTGCTAACGAAAACCTGATGTAAAAGCTAATCATGAGTTGTGGTACTAGAATTAATAGTGTAATACCAGAAAATATACCAATACTAACTTGCTGGAAATCATATTCAACAAAAACAGAAATCTGACTTTAAACATACAGACAGAATGCTGAAATGTATGCTTATGGATTGGGACTTGAGGTCAACAGAGAGAACTACTATTTTATCGATTTTGATAGAATTAATACATGAAAAAAGAAAAATGTATGAGACAAAGTTTCTCCACTAGCTTCTCATTAAAAATGTTTGTTTTACCAAAACACAACTATATCCAAAAACAAATAAATATAAAATAAATAGTACCAGTGTAAAGCACATTGACGTATTCAAGCTACTGGTTATATAGATTACATGTACATGCATTGTATGTACAGTGTAAATACTTTTATATTATCATTATTGTCTATTTTTTAATCACAAATACATTTCACTGATCTTGTTTTGAAATTAAGCCTTTGTAAATCATGACGTCTACATGTACATGTATTTATAAAGTATTCATATTTAATGTATATACATAGTTCAGTCCTTTGGTTTGTTGCTTCTTTGTAAATATCTGATTACACAATGCTATACATCTTACCTTTGTTAGGAGATTCTGTTCCAGTCATAATAACTTTGAAATGGAGCTCTGTGGAAAGAAAATGAGAGAATAATTCAATGAATAGCTTCATTAGTATCGGGTACAGGTACATCTCTCACTTTCTATATCACTATGTTTGCTAACAGTAAACGGTAACTTGAAGCAAAAAGAAAGAAGATCAAACATGCCATCGAATTGCTATTCATATAAAGTGATTTTGTTCTTGTGATGCCATTGTCTTTATCACAGACAGCATTGGTATGGCACATCTACATGCATGTAAATACAGTAATGTCTCATTCTGCAAATATTTTAAGAAACATGTACTTGCAGTGGCAATTCATCACTCTCTGACCTTTGCCACTATTACAATTGTCAAGTTATCTTTATCCATCATTTCTTTTCACATTTTAATATCACTCATCTGTGTTGTAGGTTGTAACTGGATATAGCACATTCAATTGGCACCCACCTTTGTTTTCTCTCTTGAGTGCGTCAATCTCTTCATGAAGACTGCTAAGCACATCTCTCTGTTGTCTCTTCAAGAACTCAATGCTTCTCTCAAGATACTGCTGCTGCCTTTGAGGATCAACATTTCCTACTGTAGCAAATGTACCATCCACACTCAATGCATCCTGCATTAGACCCTTGGGTGAAAGAGCAGCTGGTAATACCTGTAAGCACAAAAGTAAACTTAAGCATTTGCTTTTACAGTTTTAGCATATTAAAGTGGACACTGTATAAATTGTGTAACTCTTGTATGACAACTTGAGGGTTGATAAATTACTTTCTGTATACAGATCAATAAAGTCTATTCAATTTGAAAAAAAGAAGAAGAAGAGAATGTGCAATGTTGTGCAATTTCAGAGCACAATATTTGCCATTTGGCTAATAAATTTATGGTTGAGTGGAAAAATATATTTTAAAATCTATCATAATATTTTCAATTTTCAAAATTCAATACTTTAACCCTTCCTCTTTAAAAGAGTATATGTGTTATAACCGAAGCAAACTAAGGTGGGGGAAAAGGTCACTGCATCCACATGTACTACAACTGAGAATATCAGAAGAGCTCTAACCTGAATCTGATCTTTGAGGAATGGCTTCGGGTATCGTGCTTTGTCCAGGGTATGTACCCTAGGCCACTGCGGTAGATTCTGCAATGGAGGTAGGCTCATTGACGTTACAGGCATCTGGGTTTCCATCCGTGTTCATGTATCTTTAAAAAAGGGTTCAGTGTTGTCCACTCCTCTGTCTCTCTTTATCAATATCCTGACCAGGTGATGTAGAGACCAAGTGAAATAGTTGAAATCGTATCCACAATAGAAATGTTCTAGATCTACTTTCCTTTTGTTGTTGAAAACTTAGGTGTGTTGTACTTGTATCCTTGTCTTGATAATCACAATAAAGGTTTCTCGTCTTTCACTGCATCTGAAAAAGAGAAAATACTTTTATTAATAAGTTCTTCTTTTCCCTCACTTCAGTGAGACATGACATGATTAAATATGGAATTTGAAACAAAGGCAATGGACACTGATTAGGTCTAATATAAATTTAATTACTTTTGACTAGATCTACATCTAGACTATTTATTATCATGATTGTTTATCTAGACTAGACTCTAGATCTGATGTTCATTAGAACCCTGCGATAGTGCTACACTGCTAGACCAATTTCTTAAAGAGCTTTAAGATCTAATTGCCTAGGCTAGGGTATTGGCAGTCAAAGCGTTATAAGCCACGGTCAGGACAGTCAATGACAGTTATCATCCACAATTCATGTTGTCATAATTTAGATTTTAGATCACCATGGCATGCACTCCTACTCAAAAGTATTTATGATGGTGTGACCATAGTTCCTGTGCGTCCTTCATCTATTAAAGATTTGGTAATATTTTGAAAATCTGATATCACCAATGGAAAGAGGAACATACAATTATACCGAGTCAAAATTTCCTTTGGAATTGGTGGGTATAAAATTATGAAAACACTGACAAAAGATCGGCAAATTTTGCTGTCTTTTGCGTCCGTTCAGAATTAAAAAAAACTTAATGACAAGGGTCAGTAAGTTTTATAATATTAATCTTAGAATATTTATGAAATATCGTTTGTAAATTGTAAGTTGTAAACTTCTTCAACCTGCTGTTTACTTGTAAATAAACTGTGCAGACACACAACGTCCGGGTATACTATAAATAAAAAGTGATACCAACTGATTGGTTGATATTTTGCCTCTTATATTTGATCATTTTGATGGAACCCTTTTTTTGTCAAATCTGCTGTAAATTTGTGTTTGCGAATTACTTGCAGCGCATTCTGATCCGACCACAAATTTTGAGATTGTGATATCTCCAAAATTCTTGAACGATAAATTTTCTAGTTGCACCAATTTCTTGTAAAAAGTAGTATAAAATTTTGCTGTCCATTTGGTAATAATTGAAATAAATAGATTTGTGTAGAATACTGCGCTGAAGGAAGATGACGTCATCTATTGACAGTAACAGCTTAAAATATGGCTGCAAGAATTTCAAAACGGAGTTGAATTTTGACGAAGAAAATCCTGAAAAAAGACCCTTAAACGCATCATACAGTCTCACTCCAGTCCAGGAAAACGATTCAAACATTTTTTCAAAATCTAAAGAACTACATGTACATGTAGGTCTAGTCTAGATCTAATACTAGATCTAATTAAAATTTTGACTTTTGAGTTACATACAGTCAAGCTGGTATTAGTAAGTGGAACCGATGTATATTCACCTAGGCCTAATTTTCGAGTATTACTAGTAGACCCTATTATTAGTATTAATGCATCGGATATCGGATATGAATCTGTTAAAATGAAATTTTAGCGCATTCTTTACTAATACTACTGCCACGATTGTGCCAGTAAACTTCGCACAGGAGACCTCTGTCTCTAAAGTCAAAAAGAGAAGAGAAGAGCCAACCCTACCCTAACTAAATAAGATTAAGAAATAAGAGATTTAACGAATGAAAGAGACTTTTCAGTCTAATTTAATTAGTCTAGTAGTGAAGTATGGTGGTGTGACCAAAGTTCGCCGTGACCAAAGTTTGAGTACTAACACTAAAAGCACTTAAACAGGAGAACGATATGCGATGCCTGTGTGGTACTGAGACACTGAAGTCTTTGAGCACCGTTGACAACTCCAAAGGTCAAAATGCGACATAAAAATGTGAATAAGCTAGCTTTTTCATGCTTTTTATCATAACAAATTGTTTTTTTATATGAAAATCAGTTTATTAGAGGGATTGACTCCGAAAAATAATGATAAAATCCAATTTCTTACGCAAAAAAACGGAACCTGCGCGCCTGCTTCTACCGTATAATTTTGTGTTTGTGAATTTCAATGAATCTATGGGTTTCGTAAGAATACAAATTTAAATGGGAAATGGGGAAAGTGGAGAGACAAAGAGAGAAAAGAGCGAAACTCATTATAGATCTATATAAAAAGAAGACACATGATAAACTTTTCAAACAAACAAATGACAGATAGGGACTAGCTACACAGGTCACAGCTGTCATTAACACGTGAACAATGAAAATATTGTCTTTTATTTGCAAAATTTAACAAGGGTATTTTTTCGGGCAAATTTCAATGATAGAGAGAAATTAGATCTAGACCTATTATCTATTTCAAAGTTCCAATGTAAAGTTCGGCTTCTGATTGAAACTATATAGTCTATGTCACCTTTTGGAATGTTTACATATATAAAGCCTACCACAAGAGGGCAGTAAATATCATGCACGAACTTAGGTCACACTTTTTGGCAGACCTCTGCAGTGGTAAGCCTTCCGATGTTCTAGTCTTAATCTTATCAGTGGTTTGAAGTAAATAGAGTGTTGAAGTGTGACGTCTTAAAAAATCTATTTTTGGAATTTCTCAATTTTTTCTTCATTTTCCGAAAGAACACCAAAAATAATGTCCAAATGTCGAAAACCAATTGAATAGGTTAAAGTACAAGTCCACTCCACTGAAAAGTTGAGCTGATTAGATAGACAAAAATCTAAAAAGCCCAAATATAACTTGGTTTTGGAAAATGGTGCTCAGATTTATTTTTAATAATTTTTTTTAATGAGCAAAAAACAAGTTAATGAGCGAGTCGGTTGTGACGTAGGGTCCTCACAACACAGATTGTAATGTAAATTTAATGCATACGTCTTTGTGAAGTGCTCGATACAAACTATTTCATTCACCTGATAAGAATAATGAAACACTATTATTCTTATCAGGTGAATGAAATAGTTTGTATAGAGGCACTTTACAAAGACGTATGCATTAAATTTGGTTACATTACGAAAATAGCCTATTGTCAGAATGTATACCGCTGGCACTTTCGTTGTGAGGAGCATACGTCACATCCGTACAGCAATATAAATGTTTTGCTCGAAATACCCGAAACAAAAATCGCTCTTAAAAATCACCTGATTGAAGTACGCCCGTGATATTTGGCAGTTTTAACCTTTGATTTATTTACAACATGTTATAATTTTTGAAAATCGGAGTGGACTTGGGCTTTAAGTATTGGCTGAGATATGACCATCTGAATAAAAAGATTGCCTATATTGCTCTGGTTCATAACATTAGGAGCCAGAGCAATATAACACTGAGTTCCTATAGGAAATCTATTTATTCAGATGGTCATATCTCGGCCAATACTTTACCTATTCAATTGGTTTTCGACATTTGTACATTATTTTTGATGCTCTTTCGGAAAATGAAGAAAAAATTGAGGAATTCCAAAAATAGATTTTTATGACGTCACAGTTTCGGTACTCTATACAGCCTTGGAATGTTATATAGATCTATCATCTAGATCTAGTCTTATCTGATTAGGCCTAGGCCAATATCATGATAAATTGCGATTCTTATGGCGTATGGAACAGCCTATAGACCCTATGTTGATCTGGATGTTTTGTAATGTGCAAGAAAAGAAAAATATCTGCGAACTTTGGTCACCCCTTCATACATTGTCTTGACTCCACTCCTCTACTCTCGACTCTAGAGATGGACAGAGTCTAGAACGAAGATTTCTGTCTCTTTCGTTCGTTAGCCTCTGATTTGGGTAGGGTCGGCTCCTCTCTTTAGAGACAGAAGCCGACCATAGGCGCTCCTGTTCAAACATTTTGGCCATTTATGGCCAAAACTCTTTGCCCAAAATACTACATTTTACCTGATGCATATCCGATGCATTTATTATTGTAAATTAGGCCTAGGCTAAACTTCATCGGTTCCACTTACCAGATTGACTGTATGATGCATTTAAGGGTCTTTTTCCAGATTTTCATCGCCGAATGAGCTCCGTGTTGAAATTTGCAGCCGTATTTTAAACTGTGACTGTCAATGGATGAAGATGACGTCATCCATTGACAGTAACAGTTTAAAATACAGCTGCAGGAATTTCAACACGGAGCTCATTTTCGGCGATGAAAATCCAAAAGTTTGGCCGGAATTTGGTGGCCAGATCCGTACCACCAAGTTTGCACAGGAGCGCCTATGGTCGGTCTCTAAAGAGAGGAGCCGACCCTACCCAAATCAGAGGCTAACGAACGAAAGAGACAGAAATTTTCGGTCTAGACAGAGTCTAGCTAGAGTAGATCTAGTTTATAGTACTTCTAATTCTATGCATGGAGTTTGCTTAATTCAGCGAAGTCTCTGTGCGCTGTGCGTGCACCTCTTTATTCTAACAAAGGGATGAATTGTTGAATTTGAAGATGATTAATACTCTGCATTAGCAATATTCAATATTGCCATTGCATGCAATTGCAAACTTCTTTTAGACATACTCACATAGGGTCTAGACTATCTAGATTCTAGATTAGAAATAACCATCTGGTAAATGGTAGGCCTAGGCCTAGATTCTATGGGGAATAAGTGTAAAGACTTTAAGCCTACACTTATTCCCATTGGCCTACCACTTACCAGATGGTAGATTCTAGATTAGAAATAATATTTGTGCTCACGAAACCGTCATAAGTACAAGTTCAGCGACATCCCATTGAAATGCGTGTATTAAGTTTAACACGCGTTTCAATGGGATGTCGGTGAACTTGTACTTATGACGGTTTCGTGAGACGCAGCCCTGGTAAGTGGTAGGCCTAGGCCTAGGCCCGGCGCTAGTGTAGTTCCGTATCCATTTTTTGACCCGTAACTCGTAACCCGTAATTATCCAACCATAATGGTGAAAAACGATCCAAAAGGGAAAATTGAAAAATCGTTCAGACACCCTATCAATTGTTCAAATAATGGTCATGATTTAAAAGTCGTTACATTTCTTACCCCTTTCGTGTCAATTTTCTTATCTTTTGGAGTATTTTTCCTAAAAACGAAGACTTATAATGTACATTTTCTTGCGGTAGCAATAAATTGCTATCAAGCATGCGTATTTTTGTTCGCCATGTTGAATCGGCTACAACATGGATGAATCGTTGGGTTTTAAAAATATATGACGAAGAATCTCCCCCATTTTCCCATCGAAGACTTCTTCAAATTATAATTTCAAGTGGTCGGCCAGATGCCCAGAGGAGTCAAGAAACCTAGTAGGCCCTAAGTCAAAATTGTAATAAATCGCTTTGCATATTTTTACATAATGTCGCCCCAATCGCTGTAAATTTCGCGTTCCGGGTTCATGGGCTGAAGCTCCGACGCCTTCGGCGTCGGCGTCGGAGCTTCCTGGAGTTATGGCCATGGGGAATATTAGTGTAGGCCTAGGCCTAAAGACTTTACACTTATTCCCCATACATTACTGGCCTAGCCCTAGGCCTAGGGGTCTACCACTTATACCAGATGGTTTTTACACTTATTCCCCATAGGCATAGGCCTACCACTTACCATTCCAGATGGTTATTTCTAATCTAGAATCTAGATATGTCTAAAATTAAAAAGAAGTTTGCAATGGCAATAATAAAATATTGAATATCGCTAATGCAGAATATTATTATTAATCATCTTCAAATTCAACAATTCTTCCCGTTGTTAATATTATTACGCTTAATCACATCAGGGTCTACTCACCATTGCGTGTGGCAATCAAAAAAATATTAGCAACATCAGCTCAAATCCAGAGGGGAGTAGCAATTACCATTTTGTTCACAGATCTCGAGTCAATTTAGAAACTACAGAAATATTATGTTGCTGTAAATCACATCACGTACAATGCATGTAGTCTACGGCGTTACCATGTAACAGAATACAGGCCGCACCGCAAGAGCTAGCTAGCTGTGGATGTGTACCTAATAACGCAGTGAATAAATTCGCTGACTACATATTTTCAGATCGTCGTACGAACAGCGAATGATGGTTCATCCCGAGCTCAGCGCAGCGAAAAGCCCAATTAACCCGCGCTGCCTGGCAACAGGTATAAACACCTGCAGCATTTATTGATCTCACGTTCACCGGTGCGGTACCCCCACCCAGTAGATTCAAAACAATGACATTGATTATCCTAGTTAAAAACCTCATTCGCATTAGGTGGTTATATTGATGCCTTTGCTAGTAACGTGATTCATCAGCAGTCTTATGATAGTGATATGAAATGTCTAATGATATTCAAACCGGCATTTACGAGAGTAATCATTCACGGAATAATTCATAGTTTATGTCCGGTAGATAAGAGATCCGGGAATTAAGAGATATACAAAAAATAAAGAAAATAGCATAAAAATGAAATGTAATCCTAAAGTTAGTTGGTATTTTTACTGACTGTTTATTGCAGATACTAGTGACGAGATAATTTGAGGCCCTTTATAGAATAGAATAGAATAGAATAGAATAGAATTTATTGACTCATTCGACCCCCTTCTGGGGTATGAGAGTACAACACATTTACATGTCATGATAATGATACATAATAAAGAATACAAACATAGCTTAATAATAAAAAAATACAGAATACAACAAAACAACATCATAAAAGTATAACGATAAATAAGAATGATCTAAACCTAGCCTATGCTAAACATAAATACAATATTATACAATATGGCAAGCATACATGAAAAGTGGAGAATACCACATGAACAATATAAATACAAACACGGAGAGAAAAAGAAGAAAAAACAAAAACATTATTGTCCTAACTATATAAGAAATTATAAGTTTCATTTTTGTACATGTAAGTGAGATGTGATTGGATTGTTAAGATTTATGCAGACTAACAAGATACGGCATAATTGTCCATAGGACAAACAAAAACATAATGGAATATAATGTAATAAGACAAACAAACAAAAAAGTATACTAACAAAAAAAAAATAAATAAATAAACAAAAGAACAAACAAACCATCAAAACTATACTTGACCTAAAGAAAGACTGTACTACAGATCAAGAATTGTTGGTTGCTTAATTAACCTACCACTTCGAGTTGTAACATTTCTTTTTATGGGTGACATATGATTGGATTGTTCAGATTTACATGTATATAGACCAGCAAAATATGACATTATTATCCTTAAGAAGAGTACTAATTTCTTCAGCTGTCTTATACCGGAATATAAAAATAAATTAAACATGTGTAATGTGCAAGGGCGTTTAACTATTACTTTACGACCTAAATATAACTCTCTTTCCTTTCTGAAAAAGGGCATACAAAAATGTAATGGAATTCATCACCAGACTCATGCATATCACAACATGGGCATTCAATACTAATTTCATTAAAAGCTTCTTTGAATCTGTTATTATTAATTGGTAAACGGTGCGACCTACATCTAAAACGGCTCAATGTTATTCTATCTTTTTTACTCAGCAAAACTAAATACCTTTCAAAGAGACAATCATTTTTAAAGATCCTATAATTTAGGCACACACTGTTTGACCAAATTGTTGCCATCACATCTTGTTTTGAAATATCGTTTAATCTCAACTTCAGAGTGCTCAATATCCAACTATTGCTAAATCCTTCCCTTGCTTTAGCCATACAATACCAAGACCAGCATGATTCAATATTTTTTCAATACAAGATAACCACTTGAAAGAAGTAGACATATCTACATTCTGACTAATTAACCTTTGCAACAAATAGAATTTGACTGAATATTTAGAGGAGAACCTTTCACTATTCTTAACCAGAAACTAACCATTCGATGTTTGATACTGTTAGCTAGCCATGACCTCCCAGTTTCTCCATATATCATACAATCTGGTGTAAATTTATTTACACATAATGCTGACCTGAGAAATTTTCTATGAAATATTTCAATTTGACTCAGATCTTCATATCCCCACACTTCGCATCCATAAATGAGTATTGGTAATACAAGTTGGTCAAACAATTCACATTGAATATCCAGTGGTAGTTTGAGTCTTTGAACCTTTAATGACATAGAGAAGAGGGCTTTCCTGGCCTGTGATACCTGTTTTGAAATAGCCTTTTTAAAACTTCCATTATAATTAACCTGAACCCCAAGATATACAAAATCATCCACAACATCAATTTCATCTTCTCCAAATCTGAAAACTGGAAATTTACGTACTTTGCCTCTTGAAAATATAAGTACTTTAGTTTTCATAGCATTAACACTTAACTTCCAAATTTTACAATATTGAGACAAGGCATTCAAAGCCACTTGCAATTCCTCTGCTGTGTCAGCCAAAATTAGGGTGTCATCTGCGTACAACAATGTGTATAATTGTATAAAAAGATCTCTGTTTACTTCTTTATCTAAAATGTCTGCACATACATTTTCAACTAAAAATTTGAGACCGTTAAAGTGTTTACTCAGGAAATCCTCGAAATCATTAAGATATATTGCAAAGAGCAGTGGTGATAAATTTTCACCCTGTCTAACACCAACATCACATTGAAAAGCCTCAGACATTTGACCATCTACTACCACACATGATTTTGCTTGAGAATACATATTCTTAATAACTGTGAACACCTTACCATCCACCCCTGACCTCAATAGTTTGTGCCAGAGTGAAACCCTATCAACCATATCAAAAGCTTTTCTATAATCTATAAAAGCGCAGTAAATTCTCCTCCGTTTAGACAAGTAAATGTCAAGCAGGGATTTCAAAACAAAAATGTGGTCTGTTGTAGAATAGCCAGCACGAAAGCCAGCCTGTTCTTCTCCAAGCTTGCATTCATTTTCGAAATAAATAGTTATCCTATAATTCAAAATAGAAGTAAACAATTTTCCCAAACAGCTCAAAAGTGTTATCCCACGATAGTTATCTGGGTCTGTATCCTTACCTCTATTTTTGAAAATAGGGACTATACTACCTAGACACCAGTCTTTTGGTACTAGACCACTCTCCAGTATTACATTAAAATAAGCAGTAATACAACCAATTACAGCTGCTGAACAATTTTTCAAAAACTCATTTCTAACAAAATCTACACCACATGCCTTGTTATTCTTTAGTTTCTGGATAATCTTTATAACTTCATCAACCGAGATAGGGGCATTCAGCTCATCATTGCCCATTGACTGGTCAAAATCCACATGTGTTTCAGATGCTGCACATTGAACATTATTCAAACTACTAAAATGATGCGCAAAATCATCTAAAGAGACCTTGGCTGGACAAGACCTACGCTTCGGTCCATCCAAAATTTTCCAATATTCTTGTGGACTATCCTTCTTAAGTATATGAAGATTGTCGTGTAAGAGCCTACTGTACGCCTTTTCCTTTCTACGCAGCAATTTCCTATAATCTTTTGCAACAGCATTAATTTCAGCCATCTTTTGTTCTTTATCACTCAAAGCTAGACCTTTGCACTTTCGTTTAATTCTATTTTATTGGTCACGACATAGTGGGCCTTTGTTGTTGTTGGTTGTATTTTGGGCGTTCATGCAGTCATATTCTTCAGATTAATCAGTCGAGGTTGTCAAGTTGTAACAGTAGACCGTGGACCGTTTGGGTCTAGCTAGTATATACATATTTAATACTGACATTGAGGCGCACGTACCTTTATCGGCGTTGGGGGTAGTGGCGTAACTACGGGAGGCCGGGAGGGGCGGGGGCTCGTTCCCCCATCGAATGGCAAATTTCAAAAAAGCGGGATATAAAATAATGATATAGATTGCTCGAAAACGCTCTTCAAAGGTGATGATATTTATGTGAATCAGTAACGGGGGGGGGCAACATGATAAGTCTTAAATGAAATAAGTGGTTGTAAAAGGTGCATTAAACGGTTATCGAAAATTGCTTTGGGGTGGTCCGATCTGCGTCATTCATGAAGCGCACAGCAGAGAAAAAAATAAATGGAGATAGGAGTAAAAGATAGAAGACATAGGCCTATGGGAAAAGAGAAAGAAAGGGTATATTATGTATGTTTGTCCGTTTCACATTAAAATGCAAAATTTCCCCACTCTAAAGGTGGCATGGGTTATATCCCTTCCCGGCCTAGTCATTCTGCCCCCTCAAATTTTGACAATCTTTGGCACAGCATTTTTCAAACGGGGTGCCGCGACAGTATTTTAGTTATTAAAAATATATTTTGGAACAACATCAACGTCAAACAAAGGAGCAGTAATCGCAACACGGCCAAAGCCCCAAATGTATATCACTTTGTGTATTTTGATGAGGAAATAACATTTCAGAGATAGTAAAGTTAATTTTAATAGATCCATTTGATTTCTTCTTTGATATAAATGTCTGTATATTTGTATTATGTTTATGTTGAATGTAAAAATATTATTGGATCAGTGAAAACTTATCAACTCCTTAACCTCCTAACAGGGTGCCGTGATCCCCCCCCAAAAAAAAAAGTTAGGGGAAAAAAGCCGATCCAGTAGACCAATAACTGATGCCCCCCCCCGAATGACTGAGCCCACACTACGGCACTAGTTTGTGTTGTCATTCTAAGTGATGAAACGCAACCGACTTGGGGGGGGGGTGGGTGAGTGTTGAAGGGGTCGTATCTTTTCATGTTTCCTGATTCCCCTCAGCCAGGGGCGTCGACAGCAGGGGGATGGGGAATATGCATCCCAACATTTTAGGTTGGGGTATAGCGTGTACAATCACCCCTCCCCGGTTTCAGGCCCCCATCGGAAGAAGAAAAAAAAAGAGAGAAAATTGCATGTAATTATTTCGCACTATTTACACCGATGTAAAATAAGCTTTTTTCACATAAACTTTCAGCACTTTAAAATTTACAATTTTTCTCGCTCGGTCCTTCGAATATCATTAGACACAGTGTTCCTTTACACTGTAAAAGCCCTGTCTACAATACACACCGAAAGCTGATACTTTCATCTATGTCAATGACAAAAGACATTCCCCCATCAGTAAAACGATAAGCTCGTGAAATGACTAAAAATTTAAAGTTGTAAAATTTTGATATCTAAAAATTCTAACTTGGTCGCTACCATTATACTTTACAGTCACATATTACATGTGCTAGCGTATCTGGACAATTACCCTCTGGATAATCACCCCCGGATAACTACCCCCGGAAAATTACCCCACTAGGACAACCACCCCCGAGGACAATTATTACCCCCGGAAAATTACCCCGGGCAATTCCCCCCCCCCCGAGGACAGTTACCCCCACCCCTGAAAATTACCCCCTTGGACAATTACCTCCCTAAGTATTAAGCATGGACAACCACCCCCGAGGACAATTATTGCCCCCCCCCCCTGTTCATTAAAGGGGAAGTCTACCCTGATTATAAGTTGGTTTTAATAAAAGCAGATTTTTATTTTCGGGGGGGGGGTAATAATATTGTCCAAGGGGATAATTTTCCGGGGGCAATTGTTCTTGGGGGTTATTGTCCCGCTGGTAATTGGCCGGGGATGATTGTCCAGTGGGTAAATATCCTAGAACCTTGTGCTAGAAGCAGTGAATCTTAGTACTTGAGATACCCTGTCTCCCAGAGGAGCAAAATGCGAGGGCAACTGCATGTTTGTTTGATGTTATTCCTTCCCTTTTTAACATAATGAAAAAATATATATATATACAAACTATAGGGGCGACACTCTAATTGACCGAAGTCCCACGTAACCGAAAACCATATGTGTGCAGTTACACGACATATAATACTGCCTTGACACTCACATTTGGCTTTTGGTTGTCATTTTTGTGAGCGTATAGCTTGGTGTTGGCCTTCACCTAATAATTAGAATATATTTTTATCGGTCCCTCGGTTTATAGTGAAAAATGATTTGTTGTGATATTGGCTGCTTTAAATGCAGAAATAACGCATCTACTTAGCTAAAAGACCAATATGAAATTGTAACTTTTAACCACGCTTATATTTACTTCCCTCAATTCAGACGTCGATTGCAGAAAAGTCAAGACAAGCTGCACACAAATTATTTTGTGGATCTCGTCCCCCAGAATTTGTTATGACTTGTAGCCCGTAAAATATTGTAAGGCGCTGATTATCAGAAAAATGACATGCCACAAAGTGAAGAAGTTGATTTTCTATCAATGTCAGATAGCTTGAAGAGTTTATCAAATATATTTTGTCTCTCACAAAACATTGTTTAAAGGTAGTGCCATCCAGGCGCGGATCCAGGATTTCTTAGGGGGGGGGCCAAATTTGAAATTATGCAAGCCAAATATTGGTACGTAAAGGTGACCAGCAGTGGCGTAATGAGCAAAAAATGGGGGGGGGGCAGAAAAAACCCGCATCACCCCCACTCTTACATGCAGGTCCCGCTGAGCGTGTTTCGAAGTGGGCGGGGGGAGGCTAAAGTATTTACGATCAGGTAGAGCGTAGAATAAATTGGTGTGGGGTCTAGGGGCAAAGCCCCGGCGGGGGTCAAGGGGCGGAGCCCCCGGAAGCTCAGGGGGTATGGGCATTTAATTACGGTAAGATGAGTATATTTTGATACCTTATTCATGACACTGGAAGGTCACTAATTAGCGTGGGGTCCAGGGGGCTGAGCCCCCTTACACTCAGGGATTTGAGGTATTTTATAACAGTCAGAAAAGCATTCAGGGGCCCTTCTTAGGCCCCCTGGTTGGGTCGAGGGGGCGGAGCCCCCGGAAGCTCAGGGGTTTTAGGTATTTAATTACGATCAGATGAGCATAAATTATTTTGATACCTTATTTTGTGACACTGGCAGGATACTAATTGGCGTGGGGTCCAGGGGGCGGAGCCCCCAGAAGCTCAGGGGTTTCAGGCATTAAATAACCGTCAAATGAGCATCTAGGGGCCCGCCTTAGGGTCATTGATTGGGTTCAGGGGATAGAGCCCCCGGAAGCTCAGAGGTTTTAGGCATTTAATTACGATCAGATGAGCATATTTTGATACCTTATTTTGTGACACTGACAGGATACTAATTGGCGTGGGGTCCAGGGGCGGAGCCCCCAGAAGCTCAGGGGTTTTAGGCATTAAATAACCGTCAAATGAGCATCTAGGGGCCCGCCTTAGGGTCATTGATTGGGTTCAGGGGGTAGAGCCCCCGGAAGCTCAGGAGTTTTTAGGCGTTTAATTACGGTCAGATGAGCATATTTTTATACCTTATTTGTGACACTGGCAGGACATTAATTGGCGTGGGGTCCAGGGGGGGGGGGCCTCAGAAGCTCAGGGGTTTTAGGCATTAAGTTACCGTCAAATTAGCATCTAGGGGCCCACCTTAGGGCCCTAGGTGGGGTCCAGGGGGCATAGTCTTCTTCTTCTTCTGAGTAAGTCTGCCTCCTTCAATTGATTGAATATTCTTGCAAACTATGTGTGTGAACCGCAATTTGCGTCCATTGGAGTGCTTTTTACATTATAATACAGTTTATTTACAAAATATTTACAAGCTCATGTATAGAATGGAGGGAGACTAGTCCCCGGAAGCTCAGGGGTTTTAGGCAATTTAATTACGGTCAGATGAGCATATTTTTATACCTTATTTTGTGACACTGGCAGGTCACTAATTGGCGTGGGGTCCAGGGGGCGGAGCCCCCGGTAGCTCAGGGGTTTAAAGCATTTTATAACGGTCAGATAAGCATTCAGGGGCCCGCCTTAGGACCCCTGGTGGGGTCAAGGGGGCTGAGCCCCCGGAAACTCAGGAGTTTTAAGTATTTAATTATGGACAGATGAGCATATTTTGATACCTCATTAGTTTGTGACACTGACAGGTTTCTATTCTTCCCTTCTTTCTCTCTTTCTTTCTATTTCTTTTTGATATACTTTTTCCAAAAAAATATTGGGGGAGGGGCTCAAGGCCCCTGAGCCCGGCCGTCCCGCGGGCCCTGATATGTAGGCCTCTAAATACGCATATTTTTTGCCTAAATATAAATTTAGGAATTTGTCATTTTCCAACAAATGCATAAAAAAGTATAATTTACTAAAAAGTGAAGAAAAATCTCGGAAAATTACGTCATTTCAGCAACATTCGTAAATCACCGGTATCGAATATTTTTTATTGGGGGGAGGAGAAGCCCCCAGATCTACACCTTGTTGGTGGGAAGGCAAGGACCTTTTGCCCTCCCCCCCCCCCGATCCACAACTTATTGGCGGAAAAATTTCAACTGATATCCCCCTTCTTTTTTTCCTTCCCTTTATCTCCTCTTTTCCTATTTTCTTTCCCTTTCCTTCCTTCTCTCTAATATTTTTGATGGGAGGGGGGAGGCAACAGCCTGGGGGGCAAGGCCCTTTCGGCCCCCCCCCCGATCTCCTTCTCCCCCCTTTCCTTTTCTTCTTCCTCTTTTTTCTTTCCCTTTCTTTCCTCTTTCCCTTTCCCTTTCCCTTCTTTTCCTTCTCTCTCTCTCTCTCTCTCTCTCTCTCTCTTTTTTGCGGGGCAAGGCCCGCTCGGCCCCCTGGATCCGCGCGTGGTGCCATCTCTTTTACAGCCAACATCAAATTCTGTAGAACTTTGCAGGAATTATGAATATGTCACGTATGTCCTATCTGTGACATTTAAACGTTAGCAGTGTCCTAGTATTCAAATTATGCAAGGAAACCCATTTACTTTCTAGACTTCACTGTCAGGAGTGTCAGACACTATTGAGTGACTGACAGACTTCTTTTTTCTTTGGTAATACACCCTGTAACATACATTTAAAGAGCTGAAAAGGGTACATGAGCATTTGTACACGTACATCAATAACCCACTTCTTGTAATGGCCAAATTTAAGCTGATTAAATCTTTGCGCAGCACAAAAGGAACGACCGTACGGACTTTTTACAAGGCTCTGAAAATCAGACTATTTTCTACGCATAACTTTCGATATAATTCCACATAAAGGCAATAACCAGTTTTAATCTTTTCAGGGGAGTTTTTAGTTGGTATTATCTCTTGTTTACCATAGGATTCACACAAGTTTATATTTTCAGCCTTCAAACGGGACACACCACCTTTAATAGGGAGACAAAGGATAAGTATTAGAAGCGGAAATCTCATTTTCATATTTTCCATAATAATTTGTAATAATTATTATTCCTATGTATTGTAAAACAGAGTATTCATGTACATTGTACCATGTGAATTTAGTTTTTTAATAAATACAAATACAAATACATATTTCATTAAAAGTTTCAATCATAAAGATATAATTATACAACATACAAACCATGTAAATATATATATATAACACACAAAGTGTGTAAATATAAAAATATACAAATATATGTAAATATATAACACACCATGATATTTCGTATACGAACTCTTAAATTGATATTTACTATTTTACTAAAAGGAATTGAGCCAAATGAACGGGCAGGCTGTTCATGCCACTGTTTGCTCTCACCACTTTGATCTTTAGATAATAATTTTTCCTAATGTAAATTCTGTAGATTTGTGACCATGATTTGCACGTCTCTAATTGAGAGACCATGCAATGCCAGTAAATGGTGAGAGCAAACAGTGGCATATTAACGGCATAAAGCACTTGCATAAAGTCGGTGCATGAAACGGTCGACACGACCTTGTGGAACACCCCAAGCGGTCGACACTAAGTATATGGGCTCCAAGATTCTTTAGCCAGCTAAACCTGCGCATGCGCGCACATGGTAACCGTTAGGGTTAGTGATATGATATACCATAGAGAGATATATAATAAGGCTATACGTATTAAAGTTCATGAATAATAATGAACGAATCTTGGAGCCCATACAGTGTCGACCCCCAAGCAGGTCGCTTAAAGGTAATACAAAGTTTTGGGAAATTTTGAAATTGGATGGATAGTAATTCTTTAAATTGTTGATATATTTGGATCCCCTGTGGATGTATTAAAAGCACTAAAAAATTTAGCCCCTAAAACACTTCTGCTTTCGAGCAAATTGAATAATCAAAATTTACCGCGGTGCTCCCGGTAAATTTCAAATATTTCAAATAGCGCCTAAGGCCATTCTATGGTAGCTGCGACCATGACAATCTCAGAATATGCAGCTCTGATCTTATATAATTCCCAAACGGGAATAGCAAATTGGTCGCTTGTACGGAGGACATACTGTGTATGATCGAATCTCTTTGTCAAGAAACATTGTTTTAAAGCTAAAGTAATTACAGTCTTGAGAGGGCGCTATACAACATAAAGAGTTTATTATTTACAATATCATCACTTTAGACTCGATTTCAACCGCGACAACGATCATATGCTTCCAATAATTATGTTCATTTGAACCAAATTCATGACCCCGCACCAAAACTTTGTAATACCTTTACGAGTTGTACGAGTTCGTTGATAACGCCATCTTCGGCCGCTTGAAGCATTAGCTTTAGCGCAAGTGAATATAAAATAGGGAATATATAAAAAGAAAAGAAGAACCGGCGCGGCCAGATTTAAACGGTATACTTTTTTTGTTTTGTACGGCGATCGCGATATCTACACACAGTGAGTCAAGTTCGAACCAATTTCCTAGCTTAATTTTTTAATTCGTAATGAGAATTTGTTCGCCAGTACGTACGGTCAGACCAAAAGGTACTTCGGCATTATTGTGATCCGAGTCCCCTCTCATTTCTCTACACAGCTAGCTTTATTGCGTCTGCGTGCGGGGGACTTCGATCCACCTCCATAGACTTTGCACGCAAACGTGTGTGTACACTGTGAATGAGAGGGGTACTTCTAGGTTCCGGATATCAAGCAAAATGATAACCTCGGCAGTGTTTCATGAAACCGCCATACTCATAGTCATACTCATAGACCAGTCCATACGCAGTATTGGCTCTCTACTAGTTGAGATCATGAGGGTTTAGTGGTATGGGTGCATGAAAAAGTGTTTTTCAGGGGATTTTTTATGTTGTGAAATCTGAGAGATGGATTTAACTTTTAGTTTTAAGTTTTAAGTTTAACACGGCCACGGGCATTACCATGATTACCATAACTAGTCTACATTAGACATGCATGAACTTAGAGAACGAAAGTAGATTTCTAGAACTAGAAGAGCTATTAATCGATCTATTCAATTGGTATTCTACTAGGCCTAGACCGAAGATTTCTGTCTCTTTCGTTCGTTAGCCTCAAATCAGAGGCTAACGAATGAAAGAGACGGAAATCTTTGGTCTATTCTAGGCCTAGACGGCTAGAGAGTAGAGGTCTAGAATCTGTAGTATTATAATGATAATTCTATTATCATTATATCCCGCATGCTAAGAATCTTGCAATCTGATTGGTCTAAACGAGGTCACATGAACAATGATAGATTTTACCGTCACTTCAGCTTCATGGCCGTGAGCTCAGAGTACTATCACCCCTGTGATAGTACTTTTGTACAGTACTTTTTTGCTGCTGCCTCACTAGCCACTTGCCCATTGAATAAGCATAGCAAAGTAGGTTACACGAAATGTCAGTGTTTTTTTGTTTGTCAAGCCGCGAGCGAAAACCTTGTTCATTTAATTATGTAAAATTCACTTTAAATAGATCTAGACCTTATTGCCGATGTGGGATATAGATACCTAAAACAATATATTAACCTCGTAGTCGGTTAATATTTGCTTAGTCTACTGTCTTTATAGTACGTTCTACCAATTTTCTGAAGATTGACCCATTACTAGTTCCTGAGATGAGATACAAGTTGTTCAAAGGCAGGTAACCACCCTCATTTTTGCCAAAAATCTCAAAATTTGGTGGGCCGTATCTCCCAAACCTCTCACCCGATTGACCTAAAATTTGAGATTTGGTGCTGTGAGATCACACTCAACAAGTACACTAACTACAAACTACAAAGTTACATCAAAATAAAAAATGGTCGGGTTAAAACCATTGGGTGATTTGACATGGAATGACCCTTTGGTAATTATCCATATGCCCCAATTTTTTTTGTTGCTTTTTACCACAATGCCAACTTGTATTTTTATTATATTTTACTTTCCAGTTGACAAGGAAAAATAGTAGTAGATCTCTAGGCTAGTAGTCGTGGAGACAAGGATTTTCATCAACACCAAAAATGGCACAGCAAAATCAATTACTCTTCAATCTGAGTGTTCCCTACAACCCCATAAACATGGTTACCCAGTTCCACAATCCAGGCCCAGTTGTCATTGAGCGACTTGCTGGAAGAAAACAGACAGGACAAGATGGAAGCACCAGTGAAAATCCACAGGAACCAGTGCAGTTCAGTGTCGTCTCCAAAGAAAACCTCTCTTTCGCCATGCAGCTTGCTAGGCGAGACATGAAGAACAAAATACATGAGCAAAAACACCAGCACTACAGACAGCAACTTGAAGAGAGAGGGGAATCAGCAAAACCACCAAAGAAAGCATGCAAAAAGAAGGGTGTGAATCAGAAAACCAGCAAATCATGTAAAAAACCAAGTACCGGTAGTCCAGATTCCAAGAAGTCAAATATTAATCTCTACAGGAGGTCAGTGAAGACACAAACACCTCCTTCAAAGAGGTCTTCTGTACTTCTTCTGCAGTCACGTTCCCAGCCATGTAATGAAAGGGAAGTGAAAGGAACACAGATTTTCCACAAAGCAGATTCTTCGTCCAATTCCACTTCAACTTTAAGGGGTGTCAAGTTGCAGCAGAATCAGGAGATTTCAAGACTGAACAAGGAACTCAAGACATGTGTGGAGAGAATAAATACTCTTTCCAAACAAGGTATGCTACCGTGAAATATCAATTTATTTAAGACTGGTTCATTTTATTGTCATTACTAATTGTCATGACATATTTTTGCATTATTGTCACAGAACTTCATAGATGAGAAAATGGTTATGCTGCTACCCATAGTTTCTTTGTAGAAATTTTGATGTAAGATGGACAATAAAAAAGATATTTAATGTTAAACTAATGCACTTATCAATTGTAAGATGCACCTACATGTAGCAACCCCCGGGAATGGTGCGTCAAGGTTGGGTCATTTACCAAAACATTTTTGATGCAGGTACCGTCAAATCAACCTTTGGTCTGTCATATTATGGCGAAAGTAGTGTGTCATTATTAGTCATGCAGTTTACCGTGTGTGTCAATACGTGCTGCCGGAACTGCAGGCCGGGCATAGCGTGCATCAAGAGATGGTGAATCACATAAGTCACCGTATGTACCGTCATGTAGTTGAATGGTCTGTCAAAATGTTGACACAGGGGTGCCTCATGGTAAGTGTAGGGCTGTAGGATATTGTCCTAGAGTGTATGTGTCATAAAACTAAACATTCATATGATTCCCAGTACAGAAGTCTCGATATGAATCTTTTAAAATTTTATTTTAATATATTATTCTAGTTTCAGAATCTACAGCTGTGAATAGCTCTCCAGATAGGACAGCTACACTAAGAGCAGGATTAGAGGCACTAATGAGAGTAGACCCAAATCAAATTAAAAGGTCAGAGGTCATGAATCCTAGTCGACAAAGGAAGCCTGTGGAAAAGAGACGATTTCAAAGCAGTAGTGTTATTCTTCCAATGTCTATGAAATCAAGGGTAAGTTTTTAATTTCAATATACATGATACTTATTAAAGGTAATGCAAAGTTTTGGGAAATTTTGAAATTGGATGGATAGTAATTCTTTAAATTGTTGATATATTTGGATGCCCCTGTGGATGTATCATAAGCACTAAAAAATTTAGCCCCTAAGACACTTCTGCTTTCGAGCAAATTGAATAATCAAATTTACAGGTGCTCCCGGTAAATTTCAAATATTTCAAATAGCGCCTAAGGCCATTCCATGGTAGCTGCGACCATGAAAATCTGGAAATATGCAGTTCCGATATATAATTTCCAAACGGGAATAGCAAATCGGTCGATTTTAGTCAAGAAACATTGTTTTAAAGCTAAAGTAATATCAGTCTTGAGATGGCGCTTTACAACATAAAGACTTTATTATTTACAATTTCATCACTTTAGACTCGGTTTCAACCGCGACAAAGATCAATAAATATTGTAATATTGCACATGCTTCCAATATGTTCATTTGAACCAAATTCATGACCCCATACCAAAACTTTGTAATACCTTTAACATGATAATGTATATTGTATTTGGAAGGGCGAGTTCTAGTTATTTTGTTCCATACATTTCCAGCAATATCTAAGATTTCAGTAGGTATATCTGAAGACTCTATCAAGCTTATAACCCAACTAGTGCTTGAATCAGAGTATCAGACAAAATATACAATTTATGTTCACAATTCCATACTACAACTCAATACCTTTGACTTGCTCTAAGAGGAATTTTGGTTTATTGTGATAAAAATTGTGAAATGTAAAGCTTTGTCAGTGTCAGAACCTGGCAGATACTGATGCTTTGATTAAAAAAATGTTTGTATTTAGCAGTTTGTAAATATCCATATTATTTGTATTATTCTCATAGCATGTACTGTACATGTACAGTATCTCATAAAGATGCAATCTCGCAGTAGATTCTTTTTTAAGAATTCTAATTAGCTTTCTTTGAATAATGGTCACTGTAAGAGAACATACATGTATATCTCACACTATCACACTCTCTATACAGTGAAATGTTACCTCTTTTCACTTTCATATCTTGGTGTGCTGGAATGACAGAGGGTGATCCGTCCTTTTAGGAGAATTAGAATCAAACAAATAAACATGGCCTAAGACTGGTTTTAGTACATAAGTATAGGTACACATTTCTTTAATTAATATGATAATTGTTATTATTTAAATTACCTTACTGGTATTATTCTACCCCCTTTGTTAAAAGCTTATTTGTCTAGATGCTATGTAGAATAACATACCGGTACTGTAAGAATAATAATCTTTGGGTCTTTTTATTTTTCTCAAAGCAGCATCATAGCAAAGAGAAACATGCACCAACTGAGGGATCCATGCACTTCACTCACCCTACCAAGTCCTCAAAATCTAAGGGCATAGCTGCAGGAGACGTGTTCAGAAAGGTTATCTCCAGGACTTCACCAAGGGGAGAAGTGAAATCAGCATGGGCACCACCAGGTTCCCCTCAGAGCTTTCATAAGGTTAGATTATTCAAGCACAAGATGGCCTCCTCACGTGTCAGTAGTGATATTGCTGACTATGAGGAGATTGAGTCTTTGGGTGGTAGTCCAGGCAGAGGAAGGACCAGTAATCTTGTAGGGAGAGGGATACAGCAAAAAGAGGAACATCATAGACATCGCACGGGAGACATGGGTGAGGAAATGACCAGAGCAAGACCAAAACATGTGCAGATTGACAGAGGTGGATCTTATGAATGGAAATCAAGTGGTGAAAGCATAGCCAACACAAAAAGAGCAAGAATGAAGTCTCATGGTCAACTGATAAGCTCAGGGGACTCGGAGAGTACTTCTCATGGCAGGTATGCAAAGATTGATTATGAACCAAGTGAAGGTGATAAGAGTCAGTTGGATGAGTTCAGCAAAGAAACAGGAAGTCATAAACACACTGCCAGGAGGAAAGTCATGTTTGATCGACCAGTAGAAAGCAGTAGCTCCATAGGAACAGTAGATCATGGCTACCCTGTCCAAAGTCATGGAACATCTAAGAACAGTCTTCATGCTCATAGACATGTGCATACAAGGAAGCAAAATGAAGACGATGGACACAGATACACTAGTTTGTATGGCAGGATTGATAGTGAACAAGAGATTGGTCAATCTGAAAAGTATGGTAGCAAAGGAAATCTTCGGATATCGTCTGATCCAACTTTAAAGGTAATAATAACTAATTAATGCATTAAATTATTTGCATGTTGCACTATAAAGCCATGGCTGTACAATAACTTGTTACGTTCAGGGTCTGGATTGCTGTTCTTTTTTAGGGTCTGTATGCATGAGCTCTATTTTGAAGTTAAAGCAAAAAGTGTATAAGAGTTTTCCCACGGATAGCTGAATTAAATCTTACTTTGACAGTGTTACATGCTTCTTTGTGCTCAGTCTTTACTAACCCATTATGATGACATGTACAAAATGTGAATACCAGTGAATCCTAATTGTATCTCCCGGCAGTATGCCGGTGGGGTACTTTGGATTCAGCATTACGCCGCCGCATCATTTATAGGCCAAATTTCTCAAGGGATTTTGTTCAAATTTTGAACGAAGGTGTATCTTGGTATAAACTACAAGCCTATAGATTTTGCTGATGCTGCCTCTAGTGTTCCGTCTTTTATAGGGTCAAAGGTCATTTTTTGATAGATGTCTTGTGTGCACTCTAGTGTGCGCTCTAACTGCCACATTCCTTGACGGATTTCTTTCAAATTTTGTATGGAGGTGTATCTTGGTATAATCTATACACCTATAACTTTTGGTGATGCTGCCCCCAGTGTTCCGTCTTCTATAGGGTAAAAGGCCATATTTTTGTGGATGGTTTGCGTGCGCTCTATAGGCTACATTTCTCAAGGGATTTTGTTCAAATTTTGAACGAAGGTGTATCTTGGTACAATCTACAAGCCTATAGATTTTGCTGATGGTGCCTTCGAGTGTTCCGTCTTTTATAGGGTCAATTGTCATATTTTCGTTGCTGTCTTGCATGCACTCTGGCGGTCACATTTTTCAAATGATTTCTTTCAGATTTTGTATGAAGGTCCATCATTGTTTACTATAGACCTCTACAGATTTGGTGCTGCTCAGCGCTCAAAATACACGGGGGCGATTGCAAAATTAAAAATCGCCCCCGTGGAATTATAGAATAAAGATGATCTTTTCTGTCATAACTTTCACACAATATTGAGTTTCAACTTAATATGGATTTCAAACCTTAAACCAATGAAATGGAACTATGGAAGTTAGATTAGCGTGCCGGATTTCTCGCTCATATTTTTCGGTGTCTAGAGGCCGCCATATTGTAAACAAATGTGCGCTTATTCACCGCAAGAGGGCGCTATATTTCCCATCTCCACATCAGATTCTATATGACTGTATTACCGATACAAACAACGGAAGCTCGCAGTGCAGTGCGACCATCAGCAGCGGCTATACCGCGCCGCGGTAGTATACCGGCCGGTTTGCACGCTGCCGCCACATATCTGCTGGAGCTAGTAGAGGCGATCGCGCAAGGACCGAAACATGGAGAAGTTTTTCGTGTGAAAAGCGTGAATCCTCTGAAATCTGGTGATTCCAAAAGACCAGCAAATAATGAACCTCGACCAGTAAATCAATATTGACAAGGAGAGGAAGACCAAAGATGTTGTGGAAGGATATAGTAAAGACTAAAGAAAAAATGTAATAAGGTTGCTTTTAATGATAAGGTCCAATAAGGGAGAATGTGCAGAACGGGAAGAAACGGAGAGAATGTCATAGATCTCGAGATGAAAGTCGACAGTAACCCCTATGTAACTTGTAAAGTTGTAAGAGGGAAATGATAATAAGTGGCGCATCTAGGGGGGTTTAAATCCCCCCCCCCCCTTGGGTTGCCAAGTGAAAATGTGATGTGCATGGATAAACGCCATCATGTGTCCAGACCCACACAGTATCCGCATCATCATTGGATCAAACCCCCCCCCCCCTTCAAAACTGTTACTTGATTTAAAAAGACATTATCATGCAAAACTGCTCTTTATGATCTCCATTGTGTTAGTAGATGCCAGGAAAACATCACTAACGGGGGTTCAATAGCAACAAAAAAATCTCTTATCTCTCATATACCTGTATCATCTCTTATATGGTCAAAAGTCACAATTTAGGGAATATCTTGTGTCGCTATGCAGGTCACATTTCTTTCAAATTTTCTATATATATATGCATTCTACTCTAATCTATACACATTGTTTTGGTGATACTGCTCCTAGTCTTGACAATATTCCGAGCCACTAGTGGCAATCTCTACTTCAACCTTTTGTTTCAGGGAGGGGATCGAAAGGATATCTTTGTCCCTCCTTCGAAGATAAGAATGACACAAAAATCGCTGCCACTGCTGGGGGATACATTCGCATTGCGCGGCAATAAAAATTGCGATATTTCTAGTCATCATTTTACAGGGCCCTGGATAACCCTATAACCGATCATCGGATCGAACGCCGATGCCGATCTAATCATGCCTTATCTGCCTTATCACGCCGATAGCCGATCAATGAAAATGATCGGCAGAAGAAAAAAAAATTGCCAAAAAATGTTCAAGTTTTGGGCTATCAAATACTTTAAAAAAATGCATACCGGTAGCTGGGATTATTTTGTCATTTGGAGTTGTTGTAGACCATGTTTGATGAGGCCTTTAAACAAAAAGATGTTGTATTGCCCTTTAGGTGCCAAAACATGGGTCGGTCGGTCGGAAATCTTTTTTTTATGCCTCCGCTAGCCGGAGGCATTATGTTTTCTGGTTGTCAGTCCGTCTGTCCGTCTGTACGTACGTCCCGTTCTCGTGATCGCGTTATCTCAAGAACCAATTGATGGATTACTGCCAAACTTAGGTCATGTATGTATCTTGCAGAGCTAATGAAGTGATTAGATTTTGGGGTCACGAGGTCAAAGGTCACAGGGCTCATTATGTAGGCAAAAATAGCTTGTGATCGCGTTATCAGAAGAACCGATTGATGGATTACCGCCAAACTTTTGTCATGTATGTATCTTGCAAAGCCAATGAACTGATCAGATTTTGGGGTCACAGGGCTCATTATGTATGCAAAAATAGATCGTGATCTTTATCACAAGAACCAATTGATGGATTACCACCAAACTTAAGTCATGTATGTATCTTGCAGAGCCAACAAACTGATTAGATTTTGGGGTCATGAGGTCAAAGGTCACAGGGCTTATTATGTATGCAAAAATAGCTTGTGACTGCGTTTATCTCAAGAACCGATTGATGGATTAGCCCCAAACTTGGGTCATGTATGTATCTTGCAGAGCCAATGAACTGATTAGATTTTGGGGTCATGAGGACAAAGGTCAAAGGTCATGGGGCTCATTATGTATGCAAAACTAGCTTGTGAACACATTGTCAATACTGATGGATGGATTACTATCAAACTCTGGACATGTATGCATCTTGCAGAGCCAATGAACTGATTAGATTTTAGGGTCATGAAGTCAAAGTTCAAAGGGTCATACTTGTATATGAAAAAGAGCTTTTAATTACGATATTCTGAGAACCTGTTAATGGATTCCAATCAAACTTGAATTTTTAAAATTACTTCTATTTTGGTTTGTAAAAAATCGCTCTATGGCGGAGGCATCATTTTCGACTGCGTGCAAACTGTGCAGTTGAACATCCATCTAATTTTTTTTACTTTTTTTTTTTAGTGCCTTCAAAATGTGTCGTGAATCAAGTGTTGTGAGTCTTTCCGTAGAAAACTCTAAACACACTGACCGTCAACCACAAAATTCAAAACTGGGAATGTCGCCCAAATCTCCCTGGTTTCTAGCTGGTGCAGTGCATGGTACACGTACACGAGGCTGGGGTCTACTTGCATGTTTACGCTAGCAGGATTTTGAAACTAGGGCAGAAGACGAGTGAGAGTTTGGGAATAATTTGCTGATTTTATGCATTTATATCCCATTTAAACAAACAAAATAGTAAAATACATACTTTTTTATTCATTTAAAAAAAATAATTAAAGAAACGGTGAAAAAAAAAAACTTAAAAAAAAAGCCGATTGTAGATTTTCAGATTTTGGGTCGGTCGCAAAAGGCAATACAACATCTTTTTTTTTTAGGCCTGATATTAAATGCCTTTTCATGACTTTGAAATTAATATGTTAGTCTAAAGAGAAGAGGCAAAACGTGCGAGCCGCTATTTTGGATCATAATGTAGGCACACATTTTTTTTCCATTGTCATTATAATCCAAGATGGCGGCTCGCATGTTTTGCCTTTTCTCTTAGACTAATATTATTAATTTCAAAGCCATGAAAAGGCACTTAATATCAACAAACATGGTCTACAACAACTCCAAATGACAAAATGATCCTAGCTTTGCATGTTATTTAAATATTTGATAGCCCAAAACTTGAACATTTTCGGCAATTTTTTTCTTCTTTTTTTTTCTTCCGATCATTTTTCAATTATTGACATTTAACGGCATGAAAATAGTTTTAAACATGAACTACAACAACTTCAAATGAGAGAATTATCCAAGGTATGGGTGATTTTAGGTATTAGAGTGCTCAAAAATTACAACCGTTCAAAAAAAAATTAAACTGATACTTTTTGCCGATACTTTTTGAGGATACCGATCAAAGATGCGAGGGTGTTGCTCCGATCTACCGATCCGATCAAAGCCCCAACTTACAGGGTTGGCCCTGGATTAACTTTTCATTTGGTTTGCCAGCACGGCCATCTAGACAAATGCGTATGTTGTCAACTTATCAGTACATACAGGTATAATGGTCATGTAGTATGTACATTGTACAAACAGTGGATTGCACAAACTTCATTAAAAGTAATAACCACATGTATGTACACTGTAGGTGAAAAAGGCATGAACTTTAGACTGCCTGATTTGAACCTGACTTTAGAAGAATTTTTTGTGTGTAAATACTGCCATGATTGCTTCAAAATATGTGGTTACATTGTACTTGGTTTTCGAAAATTGTTCAGCTTGAATGTATTCATTTATCCATCTCTCAAATGATGAGATGTATTGAGAGTAAGGAGGGCATTACCGGTAAGTGTATGTTAAACTATATAAAGTAATGCCTTTCTTGCTCACAGCATAATACTGATAATAGGGGTTGTACGCAGGACTTGTACGGTACATGCTCCGGTGACAATGGCTTTGCGATTAACATCCTATACTAGACAAATTCTTAATTTCAACCTCTGACCAAACACTTAACCTAATCCTATCCCAAACCCTATCCCTATCCCTAACCTTAAAGGCCAAGTCAACTCCAAAAATAACTTACTTTCAATAAAAGCAGAAAAATCAGATAAACCAATCAAAAAAAGTTTGAGCAAAATCGGATAACTAATAGGAAAGTTATGAATTTTTGAAAAAGTATGTAAAACTACGGAACAATGAGAATCACAACACAAATTGCCAAGATGGTTATCAGTTTGTGACGTCATGTCCTCACAACTTATCAATTGCTTTATATAGTTTAATCCCATTAATTTCCCTTTTTATCCAATGTTTGCCCATGTTATATGATTTGTATCATATTGCGTGCATGAAATTTCCCCAAACTTTTATGAATTTTGAAGAATTGATACTATTTTCTGAATATTGTATGTCATAATTATTGATTTTTATATAAATAATTTATCAAAATTCAATTTTTCATGATTTAACTGGACAAAAATTACTCTTTATTTGTGCATCCACACAAAAACATATTACTAACAAGCTAACTTGAATGCTGGTGTGAAGAAATAAGATTCTTAAGGTGAAAATAGGAAGTTTATATTATCTATATAAAGAAAATAATTAGTGGATAGTGAGGACCATACGTCACAGACTCATGAGTGAGTTGCCAATTTGTGTAGTGATTTTCAAAATGTTCATGTTATTAAAAATTCATAACTTTCTTATTAGTTATCCGATTTTGCTCAAACTTTTTTTTATTGGTTTGTCTGATTTTTCTGGTTCTATTGAAAGTAAGTTATTTTTAGAGTGGACTTGGGCTTTAAACCTCACTCAAAATCCAATTGCAACTCTAATCCTTAACCTTCAATGAATTAAAGCCAAAAGCAATTGTCACCGAGCATATACAATGTATGTCAGACTCTATATGTTGTATCCTGTTGTTCATAACTTTGAATTCTTTTGCAATGATTTCTAGAATACGAAGGACAGGATCACAGACCTCTTAATAGATGAGATATTAGAGGATGCGGTGCAGGAGTTGGAGAGACTAGATAACGATACCATGATAACAAGACAGGCTCAGATAATGCACGATACCCCTACTTTTGAGAACCTCCTACAAGAACTGGAATACATGGAGGTAAGTGGGCAATTTACAGGAAATGTTGAGAAGCTGAAAATCATAAAATTGGCAGTGACTCCAGAGATATATGTGCCACTGTGGCAAATTTGCTATCAAACAAATAGCTCAACAAGCTCTTCACTTTGAGTGGTAAACCAGTGGGTGTGAAGTACAATTACCCATGATTGTTTTCACAAACACTTTTTTTGTGGCAAAATGTGGCAACATTTGTAGAGAAAACATCCAGTCTTTGAGTGATTATTTCACACCACAAGCACTTTATATTTGATTCTTTGTAAGTAGATTATGATGAAGGGATGAAAGATTATTGATAAGAGCTTTTCATGACACATTGAACATGTTAAAGCAAAACTTTAGAGGTTTATAAAGAGCGGACAAAATTGTCCTTTCCGGTGTGCTGGAATTGCCCGAGTACAAATCTGTATCAAAAACTTTAAAAGGAAAATGGTTGTCATGAATACAAGGGCAGTTGTTAGATGTTTCTTATTTATTCAATATTGGTGAAAGTGTAGGAGATGATCCTTCTAGCACCCTGAGATTTTGCAATTGATATGGATTTTATCACTGACGTTGCATGTTTTTTTCCCAAGTCAGGTTATATATATGCATGTACCGGTAGTTGTAATGTTATAATCACTTAAATATAATCACAGGCATTATACAAATCCAAATCTTGATTTTTAAGCAGACGGATAGAAATTTCACCAATTTCTAACTAATGATACTTTCACAAGAAAATAAAGGAAATTTACGTATTCTTTTTGGCATATCTCAATGATATTCTCGTTGCTCAGTCACATTAGAAGTTTAGCACATTGAGTGTTTCCTATTAGACCCTCTACCATATACTGTAGTAACTTGAATATGTATTTTAATAAAATTAAGTAACATGTGTTAATGTAACAGGTGGTAAAAGGTCCTGGCAGAAAATTATATCCATTGTGTTGTTTTTTATGGATAGCAACTTCATTATTTGATATCATTATTAAATGTCATCTTGCAATTCTTTCCTTGCTTTCATTTGTGTAGATGGAAGAGGAGAGAATACGCCGACGATGGAAGCAAGTGAAGTACGATGACCCACAGGTCTCAAGGTCAGAAGGAGGTCAAGGGGCAAAGGTAAATGAGGTCTGGATGAGGGGAACCCCGCTTGATGCCCAGCAAATGGAAAGGTGAGATGTCTTAAAGTGTACCAATTACCTAAAAATATAAAAAATTGTGTACAGTTAAAATGTATATAATCAACCTGAGAAAAAACTTTACCCTGCTTTCTATTGGCTAACAAATACGGAGTAAGAAGAAAATAAAGAATAAAGTAGGAGCGAGCACACGGAACCCGAATCGGGCTTAGGTTCCGTGTGCGGGTCATATTTTATGCAAGCGTGTATGGGGGGGTTTGTCCAAGTACTAACAAGTTGCTTTTATTTTTATGTTAATGATTGGTACACTTTGAATGTTTCATGTTCTCAACTCACAAATGCTATTAAAGAACTGAATGCAGCAATTTTACACCCAAAATTTGTTACTCTAATAACCATCAATATGGCAGTGCCTGTCTTTTTAGCAGTGAAACAGCGATTCCATATATGTCGTACAGGACATTTGGAAAACATTTTCTAGCCTTGAAAGAAAAGGAATCTGCACTGAAGATTTGTTTTATGGTTATAGTAAAGTACTACCAGGAGTCCTTATAAAGATATGACAACCAACTATGAATTTTCCTTTTTCAGCAAGATAGAGCTGAAGTTATCATCATATGTTGTACAGGACACAGAAAAAAATGTGATTTTCTTGAAATTTAAGTTTATGGTATGCACAAACTCCTTGAGTTGCATTAAAAAAATCACTAAAAATGTAATCAATGAATTGTCCAGATATCTCTCTGGACTTGTTTCTAGTACTGACCTAACATGATGACAAATCATAGGGTTGCTTCTTTAAAAAATCAAAAAAATCAAATCAAATCAAATTTCCACTATTTCTTCCTAAAAAAGATCCTTCAAAGTCATTGTAGTCCGGAAACTCACTTAATTCAGTTGGTTCAGGCATTTAACTAAAATATTACATTGGCGGCCAACAAAAAATCAATTTGAATTTCAAACATTTTTCAAGTTCTTATCACCCAACATCATTTTTAGATGCTTTATGTGGGATTGACTGATATTTTAATTAACCTCTGACTTCAGTCTCAACCCGGGGGTGGTATTTCTGAAAACTGTGTCCAAAACTATGTTAACAGAGTCTTTTGATGGGATAATGCAGCATGCATATGCATAACATTATGCAAGCTTCATACGCTGACTTAGACATGATAGTTGATATAGTTTTATTATTCAGAAACCTATTTTAGTCAAAAGATAATGTAGTTAACACAGGAAATAAAATTTACTTAAGGTCTTTTAAGTATTGTGCATAAGTCTTTATATGTGAAATGCAGTAGATATTTTCTTTTATGTGTTTTTCCTACTTGGTTTCTGTGAAAACTGTAATATAATTCTGCGAATTTATAACTTTTGAATATAAAACAGATGTAGAAAAACTAGAAAAGAAAGGAATAAAATATCTTTTACAAATAACTTTGTGACGAAGGCCCGGACAAAGGTAGTGTGTATGAATTGTTGGAAGTCAATAAATACACGCTAAAGTTCACATTGCTGTATGCGCGATCAAACAGGAAACATTATTGGCAAGAGTATCTTTTAACAATGATTCTTATTAGAGAATCAATGAAACATGGGCATGTTGGGGGTATTTAACCTAAAAAACAAAAAAACTTGCCCTTAACATGAATACAGAATTCGAGATATATTAAGGTATGTTAACCCTGAGACTTTAGATAAATAGTCTTCAGAATACTGCCCCAGTTCTCTATACATGGCAATAGCAATTTTGATTACCGGGTAATGTGAAATTTCAATTTGAGATGTTTTACAATGTATTTTGAATTGTAGTAATTAATGTTTTGTTTTAACCCATTTTAAACATTGGCTCTGTAAAGGTCTTTTAAAGCTAACATGCTTGTAATTAAACTCGATCTGATACAGGTTTTGATAAAATCCTATTCCCCTACAGGTTGAGTGATGTTCCTACGCAACACACCACTATATCCTTCACCAACTCTGGACTGTCTAGCAACCAAGGTACCAGTAAGATCTGCATTCATCCCTTCAGGCTAGATAACCCTGCTCATGATGAGAAGGACTCGAGTAGCAGAGCAGGACAATCCAATCAGCCTATCCATCTTGAACCTTCTGTACCACTTAGGAATGGTCGCCCGATTCCAGATGACACTGCAAGGGACCATCCATTGGAAGCTGTAGGGGGCAGCATCAGAGAAGGTGGTGGGATACCAGTCTTTGTCCCTAGCGACATGATGAAGAGGGTACAGGAGAGTCAAGAGGAATTTGAAACCCATCTCAAGCACACCTCCCATTTTACCTATGGCACATTCAATCCTTGGAAGCTAGTTGAAAAGTAAGATTTTTTTACAGATCTAGTCTATGATTTCATTAAAACCAAACTGATATGCTTTAATGGAAAACAACAGAAAGAAGAGAAGACTTTTCTGATGTTGCTAAAGGCATACCAATGTTGTGAATTTAGCCATGATTGTGTACCTTTTAAAAGGTTTATGGTAATGATAATTACTATATTGATACCGGTAATCATTCAGATGGTGAAACCCCTTCAGAATCATTTAAAGCTTTTTGTACTTATTTACTCTCACATGCAAACAAATATTTCAAGGTAGCTTATTGTAGGAAATCTAGTTGCAGAGAAATAATCTGACATGATCTGATTTATAAGAAGATTCAGGATTAGGAAGACGGTCTCATTAGATTAGAAAGGTCACAGAGGTCAATTTCTGTAATTAATGGTTTTTAGCCTTGCTATTGAAATATCTAAACATGTTGACAGTATTACTATAGGAAGATGATCCAATAACATTGTGGGGCTAGTAGGTCAAGATCATAGTAGTCAGTTGACTGCTAATAGGCTTTTTGTTTTCATTGTGATATGTCACAAATAATTCCATCCATTTCCTATATTGAATTTAGGGCGGAGGCATATAGGAGACCCAGTCGCATTTGTCTTGTTTATTTTTAAGCCGATTAGTGAATGTTCTTGCAAAACACGTTTTGTAGATATTGATGATAACCCATAATATGTTCACTGATTCACTGTGTTTTTCAGGATCTCAGATGAACTGGTGGGTGACATTATTTCAGGTATCACAGATGAAGTCAGTGATGTTATTGGTAACTATGTTGAAACTCTCTACGCAACAGAATTTGATGTGACGACAGATGATGCATCATTGAAAGAAAAGGCACGCAAAGCTCTCTTCACGTAAAGTAGCCTTTAGCCCTGTACCAGCTATCTCATCATTAGAACCAACAAATGGACCCTTGGTGTGACACAAACTCTATATTATGATAATGGGGGCATTTACACTGCAAGCGAAAACCCTGGGTTTTTCTCACATTCTTGAGTTTCATCAGAAGTTGCTAGGCAACTACCCATAAATATGATCCCCAAAACCTGAATTGAAAAACCCACCTATGGAGGTTTTTTGAAACTCCAGCTGAAACCCTTTCTGTTTTTTCAGTGTGTATAAATGTTTGCTCTCAAAACACCATTGAGTTATTGAAGTTTTTGCTCACTTCCATGCTACCCATGCTACAGCATGCAGAACAACAAGTAGCACATGGGTACTTCTCACCCCAAAACACCAGAATGTTTAGACTTAGAAGCAATTACTTACGGTTTTATACAGGTTTTGCTAATAGTGTGATTGGTAGTTGACAGGTATTTCAAATTGGGTTTTTTTGCAGTGTAAATGGGCCTGATGATGGTTGAATTTATAAAATACTTTGTATCCTCGAGAAAGGCTTCCTCCAGAGGTTAAAATACACTTAGTAAAGGTTATGTGGTCTAATGGATAAGTCCCAGAACTGTAGATCACAAGGTACAGGTAGAGGTGTCGTAGTCGAGTGGTTCAAGCACTTGACTTGAAATGCAAAGGTTGTGGGTTAGACTCTCGACACAGAACTTATGTCTTTAGAAATGCGTTAATCTGCATTTGCCACTCCATACCCAGGAGAGAAATGGGGATTGGTAGGATGACAAAAGCCTTAAGTTTGTAATAATTGCCAAGTGTCCTCACGGTGACCATATGGTAAGGAATATTTCCCAGGGAATGGAGATGGTGCACATTGTGCATGAATCAATATGATGACCAAGGTTATAATATATGTAAAGCGCTTGCCGCTTAGAGTCTGTATTTTGCATTAGGTGTTATATAAATCCATATTATTATTCAAATTCCTGCCACAGTGCCAACTTCCTCTGGCAACACATTTAAAACTACATTTGCTAAACTCAACCCCAATAAGATAAAATGAGTACCCAGATTGTATTAAGACATTTCTTGAATGCCTTGGACATTGAGAGCAGAACAGGGATAGTATTTAGAGGTGAACAGATAATATGATACAATATACATGTCTGAAATTGCATGATATCATTACCTCCTGCTTTATAGTTACATACCTTTTACCAAAATCTGATAATGGGACACCAAAGCATTCAATGTATTTTATTTTACCTGGGTTGAGAGTGAGAAAAAAGATTAATGTTTTGTTGAAGAACATTAGTACCATGGCAGGGATTAATACTCCTTACTATGTGGTCCATAATGTGGTGACTTACACGTACTGATACAGAGTACATAATACTTATATTTGCTCTACCATCAGGGCCCAGGATTTACAATCTAATTCAAATCCATTGCAATTCTGTACTAAAGAGAGAGAGAGAGAGAGAGAGAGAGAGAGAGAAGCCTGGTTAATAGGAAATCTAACCTTAATAAGTTCATTTGCATGAAAGCAGAAATATTAGAGAAATGGTATGGTGAAAGTTTGAAATAAAACGGACCAATAATAAAAGAGATATGAATGCTAGAAACATAAGATCACTAACGCTATATGAATCTCAAATTGGCACTTTTTTCCAGTGGATTGTAATGTATTGATGAGCAAGTAGATTGCTGTGTACACAAACATACATTTCTTTTTGTCTTCAGAGTGCCTTCTCCCTTCATCCTCTACTCAAATTATATCATGGATAGCATATTACCGGTATTATTCTAGAAAGAAAAGACCACCCCAAGTCATATATTTTGAAAAGAAATTACATTTTAGTTAGATTGTGTGTTGGAACAAATGTGAAAGTTGTCTGGTACTTTATTTGAAGTCCCCATACATATACGTCTATGTATAATGATTACAACTTTAATTTAAAAAATTACTTACTTTTTGTCCGATTTCATTTAAGATTATCACGAGTGTGCTCATGTGATTTTTCTGCTTTCTAGTCTAGGGGATTATTTTGCTATTAAGATTAGATTTCCTTCTTTTTTTTTCCTTAAAAAAAATAATAAATCTGTGTGTACACGTATATGCATGTGTATGCTGGGCATACTATCAGATCTTACTTCAAATCTACCAAACACCTAAACAAGTAGTTTGTGTACAGCTAGAATGTATAAAAATCAACCTCAAAAGTCTTTATCCGGCATTCTATGGGCTAACGAATACCCGGTAAGGAATATAAAGAAAATAATGAATAACATAAATCCCATTACACACAACCCAAGTCAGACTTGGGCTCTGTGCGAGCCCTATTATATGCAACCATGTACGGGTGAGTCGAGTAGTCTACGGTACTCACAAGCTGCTTTTATGTTAAATGATAAGAGTATTTAAGCTTTTACTATATCTCATTAAATAGAAGTAATATTTGAAGCCCATATTTTGAATGTAGTTTACTGGTTGTGACATGGAACCCATAACATTCAAAGCAAAAATGTTTTTTGGTGATTTGTACACTTTAAAAATAGATATTCTATTATTTTAATGATACCTTATGAACTTACTCTGTTAAATACGTCTTTATACCTCAAAACTTGTTTTAATATTATTAGGTTTCAGACTCTCCTCTGGTCTTGGTTGAATTATCTAATGAAGCATTCTTTACAGCATTGGTAAGCACACAGGAAGAGTATATTGTGTTATTTATTTGTGATATACACTGAGTTTGTAGATGTGTAGAAGTGTTGTGGTCAAGTGGATATATTGCTGGACTAGTTAGCGGTTCGAGGCCCGCTGCAGCACTAATATCCTTTGGAAAGATATTAATTTATATTTGCCACTCTCCACCCAGGTGTAGTAAATGGGTAGCCGGTAGGAAGCAATCCATTGAATGCTTGAGCACCTTAATTATCATGGTAGTGAAAGGATAAAAATCAGAAAAAATAGGTTGATGAAAGTTTGATAGAAATAATAATAACATGTTTAGTCAGGGAAGCCTCATCAGCATCAATGCAGTTCTTTCTGAAGGCCCTGCAATAGGAAGAAAGTTATGGAAGCAGACATCACTGCATGTAAATCTTTGTGAATTTCAATAAGTAATTCATCTGATGATCTGACTGGATTTATTGATCTTAAATTTGTATGCTTTCCTTGTAGATAAGTTTTCACTTTATATGGATTTATGAAGGGATAATAACAATAATAAAATATGATATCTGTAAGGCACCACTTCCACTTGAAATCAATTTTTCAAGGCACACTGGTGAAGAAAAAAAAATCACATAGTAAAAGCATCTGCATTATAAAACAAAAACAAGTAAACAAACACAGGAGTAATAGAACAAACGAAAATGAAAGAGAATGATTAATGATGTTATGTTTATGTCCTCTAATAAAGAGTTATTCTACTCAGCAGTAAAATCTAGAGATATATAATTTGGGAATATTATGTGTAGGAGCTAGTGGAAGTTGCCTGGCATTATATTTACATCACAGATAACTAATTTTGAAAAATTGAAATCAATCTTAAAGGAAAACTTGGGTTGCATTATACTATCTTCGTAATACAATTTCCAATTTCGAATGCATTATTAATGACGCTCTCTTGTTTCGGATATTGCCATTTACTTTTAGGCATGCATTTTGTCTTTTTCTTTTTAAAAATCTTGTTCAAGTACATATAGATATATTGATATATGTATATATATTAACACTAATTAATAATACAATCAAATATACATATATTTACTAAACTTTCTGTGCCGGTGTGTGGTTCTTGATTTTTAATGATAGAGTTCACCCTTGTTCAAAGTGTGGTAAAATGTACATCAAACTTATGTCAGTTTTCATTTTAGGACATTGTGAAAGAGAGACACCTCCCCTGTTTTGTGTGCATGTACGTGAGAGAGAGAGAGAGAGAGAGAGAGAGAGGAGGAGGAGAGAGAGATCGAGAGAGCTTTCTTCCTATTTGAGTGTATAAAAGAAGAGAGGCGGGGGCTAATATTTCTTTTGTGAAAAGCAATGTTTCCATGGGGTAGATTGTATTATGTTCATGCAACATGCCAACACAGTAATCTCGGGTAATATCGGGATTTCCCCTCTTCATTTTTTTTGTTATTATCCTATTGTTGAATAATGTAGGTAGTGCATCCAGGTTCTTGTTGCAGTTCTATCAATTGATGTGAATCGAATATCACGATCATGCGAATGAATACCTTTATTCAGGAGTATTATAGCTTCTGTGCATGGTGCTTTTGATATTGATCTACTGCTGAATGGTTAAGTATGATATTATTCACCCCATGCCGAGCTGACGCGAATCCAGGAGGCGTAAATCGTATTGTCTGCATAGAATTGATTGTCTTGATCACTGCCAGATAATAATGTCTAATAATAAAATAGTAATTCATATCGATCTCCCAGTACGTACACGTCTGTGCATGGGAGGTGTCTGGACTTGGACACCTAAACTGCCAGACAGGTAATAACATTTGGATGCATCATAGTCGAGGGCGTCAATCCGGGGACCCGATTTTTCCTAGGGGGGGGGGGACATCATATCAAATGCCCCCATGTTTTGTCAGAAAAGAAGGGGGACCACCAGGAACAACTATTAGTGCTCATTACCCCCGCTCATTCACCGGCTGGCTAATTCGCCCCTAAATATTTCCCACGCACTGGACAAAAAAAAAATGAGTGCCCCGCTTATTCACCGGCTGGCTGATTCGCCGCTAAATATTTTCTCACGAATGCAGAGACGTTGACCCAAGGGCCATCGAGGTACTTATACCTCTCTAAAAAATACCAGATTGGCTGTTAATAATTTACATCATACAATAATGCTCAGTGGCGAAATATGTTGCCCCTCCCCATTCTAAAAGTGGATCGATCGACCTAAGTGCTTCATTGTCATGTCGTGAAGTTTTCATTTCACTGAACATCATCATTCAAAATCAAGACCGTGAAACTCAAATCTGTACCCGGTACCCCCTGCCGCCCTTGCGTGGATCTGGTTGAGTGTTAATGTTAACATTTTCGTGCAATGCAGCATGCCATGCAGCATGCCATGCAGCATGCAGAAGTGGGATAATTGAGCAGTCTCATATTCTACATCGCTAACTGGTAAATTATCTCCAATGAGGGACCAGATATTTATACTAATAACAGCGTTTACACCGAGCTGTCATTTAATTATCCTTAATGTGATTTCTGGATAACGTGGTGCCAATCGCCGATGGTGGATTAAACAGTATCAGTATATGACATGACCTTTAATTGTCCGATAATTAACATAACTGGAAAATAGATCGGCTGCAGTTATCTCAATGACGATCTGTAGTGGTTTGGACTTTGTCTCCCGATGCACATTATTCAAGCAAGCACTGTCCTAATGTAGCTGCAATGGCTGAAAAGGAAGATGAACATTTATTGACTTCACCGAACCTGTCATGTCCTTTGTGCTTGGAAGTGTTCAAGGATGCAACTCTTCTCACATGTGGACACACCTTCTGTCGCAAATGTCTTGAGAACTATGACGAGACCCACAGAAAACTTTCTGACATGGTTTGTCCCCTCTGCAGATCGACGACTACACTGGATGAGGATCGAGTGTCTGGGCTCCCCGCTAACGTTACTGTCAATGGACTGGTGGAGGAATGTCGTTACCCCAATGAGAGTCATGGACCTGTTGATGTTGTTTCCAAGTGCACAGCCTGTGAATTTGGAAAGGATGCAGTTTCCTTTTGCATTTCTTGCAGTCATTACATGTGCCAGGACTGTCATGGCGGTCACTGTCAGTTACTGACATCGTTTTTCAAGGGTCACCAGGTAATTTCTTTGGATGATGTGAAGGAGAAGAATATCAGCATTGATGAGTTGTCCTACAAATGCTCCGTGCACAGGCGAGATGACAAAGATTTGTTTTGCGAGGACTGTAAGATGTTTATCTGCTATAAGTGTACGATCGTAGGTCATCGTGACCACATCATCAAGAACCAACCCGACGTTGAGAATGAGCTGAAGGATACAGTAGATCGTCTTATCACACGCTGTGATTCTAACATAGCATCACTGAAGCTAAATATTGAAGTCATTGAAACCAAGAAGGAAGGAGTTTGTGATGCTGCCCAGAAGCTACGGGCTGATGTCATGGAGGCAGTTCATGTGAAGGTTAATCAGCTACAAGAGAATGAGCATATGCTTCTTGACAAAATTGATGCATTACAGGAGAGGTGTGATGGCGACCTAGATGCCTTAAGGGAGTATGACCTACAGAGGATCAACTGTATCTCCCGGTCAATGACCCTGATGCAGGATGGCATCAAGACGCGCCATCTTGAGATGGATAGATTAGCGGCACACTCCACAGTATGTGAGGAACTGGACAATCTTCTGCTCGAGGCCCTTGACGACACGTCTGCAACGGATATAGTGGAGAGCGTGCAAGAAGTGAGATTTCTTCCTACCGATGATATGCATCAAGAAATCGGGCAGTTCTCAAATCCGTCTTGTAGAGTCCTCAGCAAATTTGAGCTACCCAAACACATTCAAGGAATGGTCAAGAAAACCATCAACAGCGTTGTTATTGCCCAATACGGTGGACAGAGTGTCATCAGCATTGATTCCAATGGCGAGAAGCAGGACATGCAGAAGTTACCGTCTATGTTCTATTACGACATTGCCTTTCAAAGCAGGTCCAAGATGGTGGTATCTTCCAATTCCTACTATGAAATCCATGTGCATGCCAAGGATGGTTCTCGCTTAGCAACGATGGAGATACCACGGGGTGGTGACTATCCCAGGGTGAGCATAGGTCCCTCAGATGAGATCTTGGTCGCTAATAAGTCAAACCAGGTCTTCATCTATGAGTCAAGTGGTCAAACCCTGACGCACACCGTACCGACTGCCAGCGCACCGAAGCAGGCTTTTGCTACCATGTCAGGTGCAATCGTCACAAGCTCTTGCGATGCCAACCCCAGCGTGGTACAGGTCTACGACAGGGATGGTAAGGCAGGAGCAGCGATTCGAGCTAGCCAAGGGGAATACCTCTACCCTGCTGTGGATAGTAAGGACAGAGTCTTCATTGCAAGAGTCAAGAAGGGCAGAGTTCAGATCACACTCTACGAACTGGATGGCCTTGATCTAAGGAAGAAAGCGCAGTTTGAAGAACAGAAAGTAGCCACGGGTAGCAATGCATGTTATTTGGTTTGCCTCTCTCGTAGCATGCTTGCATTAGCCAGTGGATGTTGGCTTTACTTTATCAAGGTTCCCTACATCTAAACTGCAAATCACTTTTCTATTGTACTGGTTGATTAGGAGACTTATTTTCAGGGATGGCGCTTTAGGGGTATGGGGATGTGACACCCCTGTCAGCAAATTTGAAAACCCGAGAGTCCCCACACCCACCTATTTTAATTGGAAGAAGAAAAAAAATTGGCAAACTTATCTGCAAAAAAAAAAAAAAATTGAAATGGAAGCTGTTATTACCAATCATGTGAAAGAATATGTTTGTTCTAATACGTGATGATAAAAATTTTGCTGGGAAACCGCCTAATAATTGATATATTTGGTAAATATCTATTAGGACCAAATAGATATCGCGCACGTGGTCGTGTAGTCCCATATACATCTTTATGTGTACAGTGCTTGTAACTTTACCAAGACTGGGCCAAATTTATTATCATTTTGATGATTCCAGAACCTTGCAGTACACACCAATACTTACATGCTAGATGATCAACCTTTTCTGATCGATTTCACAACGTTTCTTTCACAATGCAATCGCATCACCAGAACTGGCCTTTATCTTTAATGTATGATTCATTAATTTACATCCGATTTTATAACATTTGCCCCCAAATCATGCATTCTAGAATATTCAATTATTGTTGACGATGAATATGCCATTTTTTTTAATGCAGTCGAGTAAGTGGTGTAGTGCATGTAAATAGTAAATCAAAATATGACATTGCGTTTTGAGTACCTTGATTTTTGTAATAAAGTTTCTGTGTGATCCCTAAATATTGTTCTGAAAACAAAGTTCTTGTTATAATGTCTAACCATAATCATATGGGTGAGCGCAGTCTTGTGTATTATAGTATTCAGAACAGACGAGAAACTACATGTACATGACTAGCAGGTAATTTTATACGGTATGTGAAGGTAATGACAGCCCGCCCCCCCCCTCCCACCCTCCCCTCCATCATGCAAAAGCACATTAATTACAAACATAATTTTCAAAGTATATAGTTGAGAAATTACATGTGAATGACATAGCTAGTAGCAGTATATATTACTGATTAGTGTTTTTTTGTTTTGATTGAAAGTTGCAACTATAAAATTTCTTTGAATTCCATGATTTTGTCTCCATTCTGCATTACAGTTCTGAACTCAGTAGGCCTATATAAATACATTTTGATCATATAGTGGTAGTACATGTACTATGTTGATCTAAGGAGACACGAACGAACATGTAGTTACAGTATGTAAAGTATGAAGACTCTGTAATGTGAATTTATATTGACTTTAAGATATGATGCAATTCAATATAGGCTTAAAAATCGACACATGTATTATAGTTTTATGATAGTAAAAATATTTTATTTGCATCAGTTCTATATCTACTATAATACATTTTTGTGTAAAATGTGATCATGTGATCATATACATGTATCTTTTCAGAGCCAGAAGGGCGTATACTCTGTGTTAAAGTATAGGAGTTAATACCCTTCAGGATCCAAACAGACTTACCCAGCAAAGTGTCTAACGTAAAATTTGATACAATTCAGCCTTGGGCTGCGATGCAAATTATCAGTAAATATCTACAAAACAGAGTTGGCAACAATTTATGATAGTGCCATTTTGATAAGATTGTACCATACACGTACGCTCCTGTGACAATTGCTCAGCGTCAGTTTCCTACACTAACCGAATTATTCTTAACTTCACCCTGGACATAACACTATATATACCTTACCCTATTACTTTACACTTTAACTAAAACCTAATTGCAGCCCTAACCCCATCCCTGACCCTACACTTAAACTAAAACCCGATTGCAGCCCTAACCCCATCCCTGACCCTACACCTTAACTAAAACCCGATTGCAGCCCTAAACCCATCCCTGACCCTACACCTAAACTAAAACCCCGATTGCAGCCCTAAACCCATCCCTGATCCTACACCTAAACTTAAACCTGATTGCAAACCTGAAACCTAACCCTATACCTTTGAGGAAATAAAGCTCGGAGCCATTGTCGCAGGAGAAAATGTCGGGTCACCTTTTGGTATATATGTATTAATATATAATTTGGTATATTATGTACTAATAACTATACATGTACAATGTACATATTGTACTCATTCCTTTTGTAAATATGCAATGGGTGAATGAAAAAATGGCTACCTTTTTGTCAGACCATTTTAATTTTGAACGATTCTTAGCCCACCTTGTGCCCAACTTTAGTAAGGTTTTGCTCATTTTGTGGTACAATTTCTGTTTTTATCATAATTATTAATCTGAGAGAATGTAGCCATGTAGGGCATAAAATTGTTTCCAAATTCGGTCTGACATAATGACCCTCGTGTTGGCAATTTGTGTCCAATGTCTTGCAGTGTATCAAACCACCACACACACGTGAACACCAGGGTGATACTATACAAGTCATGTACAGTAGCAAAGAAACAACGTGTAGTACTTATATGAGGGTGTTTATTTAGAACAGTCCTGGCTTGCCGTGATTTTGCTTAATTTTCTTTTCTTTTATTATTTTTTGGGATGCTTTGCTTTCGAATAAATGAACATGATAAAATATTTATGCTTCCGCTTATTTTTTTTTTTGTAGTTACCGATAGAGCAGGCCTCGGGCAAAAAAAAAAAAAAATTGTGCTCACTACCCCCACTGAGCGGAAAATCGGCCGGCGCGGTTTTCAAATTTTCGCACGAAGTGGGCCCCTTTTTCGGCCCCCTTGCCGCCGGCTGGATCCGGGGTAAAGGGTACATGAGCATTTGTGTACATCAATAACCCTTGTAATGGCCAAAATTAAACTTACTTACTGGCTCTATAGCTCCTAAGTCGATTCGACAACTAATATTCGTTATTTTCCCACTTAAAGACATTTTCAAGCCCCCCCTTTTTTTAGGGAAGTTCTAAATTAGTATTGTCTTTCAAATGCCGTTGGAATTTAACCTTTTCATTTTTTGGCCTGCAAATGGGACATAGTACCTTTAACATAAAAGTGTGATTTACTCAGAATATGGGGTTATAAAAACTAATTGTATTTCAAAGTTTTTGACCATAAATCTGTCCATTGAAACTCTTTTTCTTGATTAGACATATAATATATGTTTGCATGCCACTCACAGAAAGGAAATGATCAGACAATGTGATGGATAAGTCATTTTGTTATCCCAAATGAATATGGCAATTCCCACATAATTAGCAGTATAAGTCATGGGCCAAAAACTGAAAAGGCACACACCACCTGAGACACAATCTTAAATGATTTTTGTCCTGATAGTTAGGACCCTGCCCTATCAGAATGTGGACCATAGGACCATAGGACCATTACCATGTAAACGGATCAAGAACATTCGAATTTTGGAAAATGTCATATATTTGCTAATTTAAGTGATAATACATTTTAAGTATGTCAATATATGTTTTAAAAAAACAGTAAAAAAATAAAAAACAAACCTGAAACTGATATATAAAAAATGTTAAATAAAAGTTTGCATAATTTAAAATGATGACTTTCTGTTATGATAATCTGTCTGGTTGCCATAAAGTAATAGTGTTTGACGAGAGCGCTAGGCCGTTATAATAAAAACGAATCAAGAAATATTGGAATTTTAGGGAATACTATGATTTTCAACAACATGAAACAAATGGTAAGCATCTAATAAATTCAGCTGTCCGTTTGATTATTATTAAAATTGATTCATTTGAAGTAACAAAATAAGGCCATTGACATGGAGACGGAATGTTAAAGAAGTTGTTATTTGTTACCCCTTGGCCCCCGCAAAAAGAGAGAGAGAGAGAGAGAGAGAGTGATTGTTTTTTTGTTTTTATTTCCGAAATCCATATATACATACAAGTTTTAAAAAAACTGTATATAAAACACATTTCAAATGATAAGAGAGAGAGAAGGATAAGAAGAGAAAGGGAAAGAAAGAAGAGGAAGAAGAAAAGAAAGGGGGGAAAGGAGATCGGGGGGCCGAAAGGGCCTTGCCTCCCAGGCTGTTGCCTTCCCCCCTCCCATCAAAAAAATTAGAGAGAAGGAAGGAAAGGGAAAGAGGAGAGCTAAAAGGGAACAAAAATAGAAAGAAGAAGAAAAGAAGGGGAGATCAGTTGCGATGAATCCCGCCAACAACGTGTGGATCGGGCCGAAAAGGCCCTTGCCTCCCCAGCAAACCTAAAAGGGAGACAAGGAAGGGAAAGGAAAAGGAAAGAGGGAAAAGGGATAGAGGAGAGAAAGGGAAAGAAAAAAAAAAGAAAGAAGAAAGGTAGGGAAGATCAGTTGCGATTTCCACTCCAATTAGTGTCCAGCCAGTGTCAAAAATAAGGTATCAAAATATGCTCATCTAACACTAATTAAATGCCTAAACCCCTGAGCTTCTGGGGGCTCCGCCCCTGGACCCCATCCCAATTAATGTCCTGCCAGTGTCAAAGATAAGGTATCAAAATATGCTCATCTAACCCTAATTAAATGCCTAAAAACCTTGAGCTTCCAGGGGCTCCGCCCCCTGGACCCCATGCTAATTTGTGTCCTGCCAGTGTTACAAAAAAGATACCAAAATATGCTCATCTAACCCTAATTAAATGCCTAAAACCTCTGAGCTTCTGGGGGCTCCGCCCCATGGACCCCACGCCAATTAATGTCCTGCCAGTGTCACAAAAAAGGTATCAAAATATGCTCATCTGACCCTAATTAAATGCCTAAAACCCCTGAGCTTCCGGGGGCTCCGCCCCCTGGACCCCACGCCAATTAGTGTCCTGCCAGTGTCAAAGATAAGGTATCAAAATATGCTCATCTAACCCTAATTAAATGCCTAAAACCCTTGAGATTCTGGGGGCTCCGTCCCCTCGACCCCACAAGGGGGCTTCAGACCGGCCTCTGAATGCTTATCTGACTATTATTAAATGCCTCAAATCCCTGAGTTTCAGGGGGCTCAGCCCTTTGAACCGCACGCCGACTAGTGACCTGCCAGTGTCACAAATAAGGAATCAAAATATGCTCATCTAACCGTAATTAAATGCATAAAACCAATGAACTTCCGGAGGCTCCGCCCCCTGGACCCCACGCCAATTAGTGTCCTGCCAGTGTCCTAAAAAAGGTATCAAACTTATGCTTATTTAACCCTAATTAAATGCCTTAGAACCTTGAGCTTCCGGGGGCTCCGCCCCCTGGACCCCACACTAATTAGTGTCCTGCCAGTGTCACAAGTAAGGTACCAAAGGATGCTCATCTGACCCTAATTAAATTCTTAAAACCCCTAAGCTTCTGGGGGCTCCGCCCCCTGGACCCCACCCAATTAGTGTCCTGCCAGTGTCACAAATAAAGTATTAAAATATGCTCATCTAACCGTTATTAAATGCCTAAAACACCTGAGCTTCCGGGGGCTCCGCCCCCTGGACCCCACGCCAATTAGTGTCCTGCCAGTGTCACAAAAAAGGTATCAAAATAAGCTCGTCTAACCCTAATTAAATACCTAAAAACCTTGAGCTTCCGGGGGCTCCGCCCCCTGGACCCCATGCTAATTAGTGTCCTGCCAGTGTCACAAATAAGGTACCAAAATATGCTCATCTAACCCTAATTAAATACCTAAAAACCTTGAGCTTCCGGGGGCTCCGCCCCCTGGACCCCATGCTAATTAGTGTCCTGCCAGTGTCACAAATAAGGTACCAAAATATGCTCATCTAACCCTAATTAAATGCCTAAAACCTCTGAGTTTCTAGGGGCTCCGCCCCCTGGACCCCACGCCAATTGGTGCCCTGCCAGTGTCACAAATAAGGTATCAAAATATGCTCATCTAACCGTAATTAAATGCCTAAAACCAATGAACTTCCGGAGGCTCCGCCCCCTGGACCCCACGCCAATTAGTGTCCTGCCAGTGTCCTAAAAAAGGTATCAAACTTATGCTTATTTAACCCTAATTAAATGCCTAAAAACCTTGAGCTTCCGGGGGCTCCGCCCCCTGGACCCCACACTAATTAGTGTCCTGCCAGTGTCACAAGTAAGGTACCAAAGTATGCTCATCTGACCCTAATTAAATGCTTAAAACCCCTGACCTTCTGGGGGCTCCGCCCCCTGGACCCCACCCAATTAGTGTCCTGCCAGTGTCACAAATAAAGTATTAAAATAAGCTCATCTAACCCTAATTAAATGCCTAAAAACCTTGAGCTTCCGGGGGCTCCGCCCCCTGGACCCCATGCTAATTGGTGTCCTGCCAGTGTCACAAATAAGGTATCAAAATATGCTCATCTAACCGTAATTAAATGCCTAAAACCCCTGAACTTCCGGGGGCTCCGGCCCCTGGACCCCACGCCAATTAGTGTACTGCCAGTGTCACAAATAAGGTATCAAAATATGCTCATCTAACCGTAATTAAATGCCTAAAACCCCTGAGCTTCCGGGGGCTCCGGCCCCTGGACCCCACGCCAATTAGTGTACTGCCAGTGTCACAAATAAGGTATCAAAATATGCTCATCTAACCGTAATTAAATGCCTAAAAAACCCCTGAGCTTCCGGGGCTCCGCCCCCTGGACCCCACGCCAATTAGTGTCCTGCCAGTGTCACAAATAAGGTATCAACATAATACTTATCATACCAGATACGCTCTAAAATATAAGCATAATATTCCCCTAAGGCCCCTATTATTGGAAGGGTGTTATAAACAAAAAGTCCCAAATTTCATTCAATCCTTTTTGTTTCTTGTTTTTCTTTTCACTTTCCTTTTAAGCCCTGTCAATAATGTGGCATTGATTATTTACTCGTTTTTAATTAGTTTTTGAAGAACTCCTAGGTGAAAGAAATCATAACAGACTATTCTTGAATATTATTACTTGTTTTAGAACATGTTGAGCCTGTCTCACGTTGCCTTCCATCATTCCATGGCAATTTTCCATGTTTCTTTCAGCTTATTTCTCACTTCTTTTCCATCAACTCAACTAATTCCTGATCATGCATTAACGTCATACCTACCATCACCCATGCCTAAGCTTTTTAGGGAGGGGGATCCCGTAAAGTAATTTTGACATTGTAAGAAATAAACATATGAGCAATATTTCATTGTAGGTTACTTTAAAGTCAACCTCTTTTTCATTGCCCATTCACATCAGTTCCCTGAAGGAAATGCTGGAATGTCCCTCTTTCTCTTGTCTTTCTTCCTTTTCCCTTCCCCCTTCCCCCTTCCTCTTTTCTTCTGCCCGTTTCTTCCCCTTTTCCCTTTTTCCCAGGTAGCAAGCCCATATGGGGCCCATATGGGCCCGTACGGGGATGATCTGGGTCACTTGTGCCATCTGGGCTATTAAATGGAACCCATATAATGTATCCCATATGGGGCCAATTTTTAGTAACCCATATGGGATCTATCTGGGCCAGCCCTTATGGGTTCCAGATGGGAATGAGCTGGGCGTACACATATGGGTAGAATATGAATATGCCCGTATGGGTAACACATGGGGAAAATCTGGGTTAACCCACATGGGATATATCTGGGTTAACCAATATGGTACCAGATGGGATTAAGCTGGGCATACCCATTTGGGCCCAGTTTGGTATGGGTCCCATCTGGGTCCCATCTGTCTTATATGGGTTAACCCATATATGGGTCCCATATGCTTCTTGGGTGCAGATGCCTTAGGGCCCATGTTTCAGAGAATATGGGACCCATGTGGGTCCCACATGGGCTTGCTACCTGGGTTATTATCCTCTCTGTCTCTCATTATCTCTCTCTCCCACTCTCTACTTCTGTTTTTGCACTTTGTGCTTTACGCTTAACATTTAGCTCGTTGCTTTTTAACGCTGCGGCTTTGCATTTGGCGCACTGCATTTCTATGATGCTGTTGATTGAATAAATTGAATAAATTCATCAATTCCTGATGAAGCGGTATGAGCGAGAATTCAATTTATTCTTGTCTCATATACGGTTGTCTCATTTACTTCGTTTTCTATTTATATATGTATGTATTATGAAAATGAGATAGCAAAATGTGTATATTGATGGTCATCTTGCGAGTAATAACCATTAACTACTCTCATCGGGCTCTCATCATTAATTTTCTTTTCATTTTTTTTTTTTTGATGGTGAATTATTGGGGGATGATTGTACAGGCCATCCCCCACCTGAAAAATTGGGGGATATATCCCCATCCACCCCGTGATCGACACCCATGACCCCACGCCAATTTATGCTACGTTCTACCTGATCGTAAATACTTTAGCCTCCCTCCCCCCCCCCACCCACTTAGAAAAATGTTCAGCGGGGCCTGCATGTAAGAGTGGGGTGATGCGGATTTGTTTTCTGCCACCCCCAAACATTTTTGCTCATTACGCCACTGATGGTCAACATTACGTACCAATATTTGCCTCCGGCTCGACTTTTGCTTGGTTATTTGGTACTGCAGGATTAACATGGAAAATTGAACTTGTTTAATGATCGCAATATGTCTTATTCATTCTAGTTGTAATGTTTTCTGACTGTTTTAAAGATAATATCACCTTTGTGGATCATAGTTAGCTTTACTATCTAGCTTTATGTCTCATGGTAATTTTTTAGGGAAACATTTTAGCGACAATCGTTCGCCATTGCTGCTCTTTAATAACTACTTTGACAAGCAGTAGCAAATTAATATTTCAGGACTCATGATAAATTCGTTTAACAGTTGATTCTACTCGATTGATTCCATTGTTATGATGATTTAGCAGAGAGAGATAGAAGTGAACATTCTCGGGATTACCGACGTTGTATTATTATTCTTATTTGTTCATCGTCTCTACAATGTTATTTGAACATTTTGATGACAATACACGACACAGACGTGGTACTATTTTTATGTAGCCTAGCTCACATGGCAATCACATGGCAGATAAATGATCATCAGTACCGGGTTTAATCATTTAAAGAAAAGTGAATTTGAACCCGGGCCATACTCTCTCTCTCTCTCTCTCTTCGTCATTGCCTTCATTTGATCCCTCGCTTACTTCCTTCTTACCACGAAGTATGTAATGTGCATGTGTATTCATAGAGAAAATAATCACTAATATCGCTAAAATTATTCTTCTCCCTCCCCTTCATCTTCGTCTTCCTATAGAAGTAGTAGTAGTAGTAGTAGTAGTAGTAGTAGTAGTAGTAGTAGTAGTAGTAGTAGCAGTAGTAGTATAGTAGTAGTAGTAGAAGTAGAGTTGTAGTAGTAGTAGTAGTAGTAGTAGTAGTAGTAGTATAGTAGTAGTAGTAGTAGTAGTAGTAGTAGTAGTAGTAGTAGTAGTAGTAGTAGTAGTAGTAAGGGCAGCAGTATCATAAGAATTATTATTCGTGTTATTACTATAATAGTTATTATGGTAATTATTGTCATTATTATTGTTATCATAAATATTGTTATTATTCTTATAATACTCATTATAACTCAAGAAAAACTCAATTACAACAACTGTACAAGCAAAATTTATGACATTTTCTTTGTTGTGATGAAACAATCTTGGCTTCTCTTGCATTCCTTGTTTTAAGGTAAGCCTTGTCATTGAGTCATTCTAAATGGATAAAGTTTACTTGGCAATTTGTATGGATGCTATCTACCTACGGTATCTTTTTTCATGAAAGATTACTGTCAATATCTTTGGTAGTATCATTATGACTTTCTTTCTTGCATTTACTGAATCTTTGAGGTAAGCAATCCTACAGGTTTTCAAGTGCTGTTCGAGACAAATACATTATGCACCTTACACACCTTAAGCATGTGAAATGGCGTGCTGCAGTGGAAAAAGTAAGAAGTGAGATTTTATATATCATGACACAGAAGTAACCGTCCTGTGGAAGCTTATAATTTCGTACGAATCTCCCTGTTTTTCCATTGTCTTCCCGAATTTCCATTGTCTGAAAATCGCGTTCGTACGGCGTTCGTAGCAGTTCGTAATGGCATTTGTGACCGAGGCTTTAGATAAATTGCAATGAAGCATGAAACAGGATTTAAGACCAAAGTAACGCCTGCATATGGCGTGACCCATATTCGGTGCATCAGCCCAAACTTGGTACAAGGAGATTTTGACGGCACTTTTTAAATACCCTGGTGCTCAATCATTCGTGACAGAAAAGAAAGGGTAGAGATCGAGAGAAGAAAAAAAAAACTCTTTACCATGAAATAGTTTTCAATATCACATGAATAATGGCTTTTAATTATATAATTATAATATATAAGCTACTAAAGTTGGATTTACTTCTTCTCTTTTTTAGTACTAATACGTACTGTATTTTGTGGTCAACGATTTTTAAAATTACTGTTCGCTCGTTTGGCATTGGCAAATATTTCTTCCTGGGGCTAGGGTGATGGGCGTGGTTTGATTATAGATATGGAACACATTTTATTTTGTTAAATCATTAAACCATGCATAATATGACGACTATTGGCTAAATGGCTTTGAAAGAATACCATACGAGTAGTATATGATGTATTTAATTACCAACCAACCAACAGTTGTGATAATGCAGTATGGCCGATCAATTTTGACAACCTTGTTGGTCTGATGAACCTCAAATGTTAAATTTTTAACGAATATTAGAGAATTTGTAAGTATTGTTTTGTGTGCAGTGTTTTCTTGTTACAGTAACCCAGCAAATAATTATTCGGATACTCTCAAAGTTTTTTTGAATGAGAATAAAACTAGAATTAATTTAGAAATCGTTCACTGAATGTGTTGAGTTATAGCTAGAATTCAAGTTATTTACATGTTTCATTTCACTGATCGAGTTTATCTCCTTTTCCAGTTTATCCTTATAACATACATTCTCTCTCCGTACCCCCTCCCCCTCTCTTTCTGACTTTCTTCTGTCTGTAATTATCTGTATTTGTTTACACTGGACGAAATTGAAAATTGTTTAAGCGTCTTCTTAATGTTAACAAAAGGGTGAATAGAATTGTATTCATGCAGCATTTATCAAACCCTTATTTCTCCTAACTCCTTCTATATCATCTTCCATTATGTTATTCTTTATTTTTTCCTTCTTTCATTTTCACTTTTTGTCTTTATGTTGTGCAGTGTATGCGCTTGGAGAGCAAAATAATTATTCTGTTTTATTTACTATTACTAATGTAAAGCGCTTTGAGCATGTTTATGTAAAGGCGCTATATAAATACATGTATCAATATGTATGTATGTATGATTATGTTAGTTATTCCTGTTTTCCCTTTACCATCTTTTTTTCTATCTTTCAATTTCTTGTTCTTTATCTTTACCATTCTATCATCTTCTCTTTCTATCTTTCCTTATTTTATCCTATCCTCTTCTTTTATCTACCTTTCCTCATGTTATTCTCTGTTTTACCTTCTATCACTTGCTTTTTCTCTTTCCTTATGTTATTCCTTGATTTCCCTTCTATTAGTTTCTTTCTGTCCTTCTTTAATTATTCTCTGTTTTTGCTTCTACCATCTTCTCTTCTATCTTTCCCTTTTTTATGATTTATTTTTACCATTCTATCTACTACTTTTCCTATGATTTTCCTATATCTTAATGTTATCCATTGTTTTTATCCTATCCTCTTCTTTTTCTACCTTTCCTTATATGGTTCTCTGTTTTTCCTTCTACCACCTTCTATAACATCTTCTCTTACGTTTATTCTTTGTTTTTTTAAAAATAATTTCCTCTATCTTTCTTTATGGTATTCTTGTGCTGTCACAGATGACTGAGCAGCTGCCTTTTCAGAAAGGATTATCAAAATTCTCGTTCCAAGTTAGGGCTGAAGAAATGAATGTGGGTCAAAAGCCCTTATGCAGTATTATTTTAGTCTGAACACATTTTTTTTGCATCGCGATCATGTTGATTTTGTGCATTGGAATAGACTGAAAAGGTGACAATTAATGTCTCCTTTTTTCTTGTCAGTCTACTGTCAATATCTTTGGTAGTTATCAACATGTCTGTGTTCTTTCTGGCATTTACTTTAGGATTAGTAAACCTCTTGAGTTTTCATATGCTATTCGAGACAAATACCTTTAATATGCTCCTTATGCATCACCTTCTAAACAAGTGAGTAGAGGGATTTGAGATATCATGAGACAAGTAGTAAGTAGGCTGTTTGAATTTTTAAGGTTATCTTGTGGATTGAAACAAGGTCCACTAAGAGTTTACATACATTGGATCACTTTAAACAATGAAGCATTAAAGCATAAAACTTAAAACTTAAAACACAACTTTTTAAATGATTTAAGAACACAGTAACACATGAATATCGCCTGACCCACATTCAGTTCATCTGATCAACCTGGTGCTCAGTTACCTTTGGTAGAAAAAAAAAATGAATAGGGTATCATCAGACAGAAGAAAAAAAATATTTGTCATAGAATAAATTACAAGGTCTCATTGATTACGACTTATCAATCATAAGCTACCAAAGTTGAGTCACAACATCATATAGGATACACACGAAGAAGAGCGTAATTTTTTATTATGTATTATTATGTATATTTAGTCTACTTTTATCCAACCCAAGACATTACTGTTCTTATGTACAATTATACATACATGCACAGATATCATCCTTTTTTTCTCCCTAGGACTGAAAAAATCACACACCTCTTTGATTCATTGAAAACTAACCTCAGATAAATATTTTAATGAAATACAATAATTACAGTGTTGATTTAATCCACATTCAATATGACCTTGCCAAAAGTATACTGTCTTCATTCAAAACATGATAGTTTTGTTCTGGTAATAATGAAAAATATATATATCACCAAACCCATCAAAAATTACATAAATTTAAATGAATGCTTGAAAACTACATATGAATATCTGTCAAATAATAGATTTGATAGAAAAATATTGAATATAAAACAGATGGAGGAGTTTATACAGGTACACAATGCCTATAGTAGGCATATCTCACAGATTGGTGTTTGTAAGTGCATTTTAAATTATTTCAATGATTAAACAAAACATATAAATAACATCCTTCCTTCACTATGTGATCAAGAGTTATCTTGATTCAAGACAGTTTCTTTGAAAGTACAGTTCCATTATCAACATTATCACCTAATAGTTAACTTTGATATACATGGTAGAAAAATATATAACATTAACAACTTGAAACAAGGAATACCACACCTGCATATGGATGAAAAACAAAAAATTGAAAAGAGCACATAAATATATTGTATATGGTTTAATATAACCATTTCCCACCTGAGATTACAGTGTAATGTAAATGGCTTTAGGTGTGCATTACAAAATGCAAGACACTGGAAGCATTTATGTAAAGTATGATGGAATAGACAGAAAAACTTGAATACCGGTAAGTTCAAGCATTTAGCACAAGATACTCTCAAATACAAAATATGTAATCCTTTTTCCAATATAAACATACATAATTATCCTCACTTGACTATCTCAGCCTTCTGAAAAACTAAATAAATACATATAAGAACAAAAACAAATCTAAAACCAACTAAAAAGGCACCATTAGGAATTTGGCAAATTTGTCTTTTAATTCTGAATACACTCCCTAAAGTTGTACGTTCATATACTTATGAATTGACTGCATAGCATTTGAGCATAGTTCTTGAAAGAGAAGCCCATCCTACTATTAAGTTGGTTATAAGAGAAGCAGGAATAAATGAGAGAAACAGACGAGTGAATATTTGAGGAAAATCTGATAAAAATAAGAAAGGTATGAATTTTCAAAGATATAATCGATAAAACACAAAGACTACTCCGTTACATACTTTTGAGTGATTCTCCCATTTACTCAAAAGGTTTACTTAAAGAATTCATACTTATCTAATTTTTCCTCAATCTGTCACTGATCTGTTTCTCACATTTTCTACTATTATTAAAACCAACTTAGTATCAGGGTGGACTTCCCCCTCTATGCCATGGGTGCAAAATCCCATCCACAATTGTATAATGTTGAACCATACGATAGGTCATATAACACCAGAACATGTCTTTTGAATACATAAACAAAGACATGCATTCTAAAGTTCATTCTCATGTGAGATACTTCATGCTCTATCGGAAATAAAACTGAGAAGAGAAATGTAGAATCTTATGGTTCAAAATTTGATAGTAAATGTACACATAGTTTGTGTAAAATCAGTAGTAACAGAAGGGATTAGAAAATGGTACTTTTGAAACAATACAGACAAAGTTCACCAATCAAAGCACAAGCAAGTTCAAAATGGTCATTATAGCCTAAAAAGGATGTAATGACTCAGTGATAGAGCAGTGGTCTCATGACATGAAGTCCCTGTTTCAAAACCAAGTAGATGCGCTTGTGCTGTTTGGTAAGGCAATTTTTTTCAATACCAAGTCCCTTGGTGAGGACTTAAGCCATTATTCCCCTGGTTACCTGCTTACAAGCAAGCACATGTATGGTTTCTTAGCAGTCAGGTAAAACATCAAACCAACAAAAACAAACAAAAAAGAAAGGCCATTATCTTATTTCTCAACACATGTCATATACATAAAAACAGTAAGTACGGCTTTGAACAATCTACTACATGAACACGAGAATAAGGTTAAATATGTCTGCACTCAATCCCACACCTATTCATCATAAGTAATTATCTAAAAACTTCAAATGTATGATGTATAACTATACTGATCTGAAACCGAAAATAGGTTATTGAATACCGGTATATATACATGTATATGCCAACTTAACAATAGAAACAGTGTATCACAAGTTTGTTTTTTGTACACTACAATGAAACATACACTGAAATAATAATAGTTTTTACTTCATAGAGAAATGCTTAGTATTGCCATTAAGTTTACACACACTGTTAGAGTCAAACCAGTATTTGGAGTACATTGACACTTTGGTAATTCATATTTACACATCTGAAGAAGCCATTAATAATTCAACACTTCCACACACGTATTCGTTTCTAATCCACTAAATCGGCTCAATGCAAGACTGTCCGTCTTATATCACAAGTCCATGAAAATATGATCACGTAGTATTGTTATTGTACTAAATTACACGTTTCAATTTAATTACACACTGTATTATACATTCCGGAAATAGAAGAACATTTGGAAAGTTAGTAGACGCAACAAAAACCACAACTTATAAAAAACGTCAGTTCAAAGTCCTCCATTTCAAGTTTCATCCCTATCATCCGTCACCATAGCTGTTACTAACCTAGACATGCAATTCTTCATACTAAAATGTAATTAAGATCATAGGCTTCAAATTGTTTTCATGATGTATTTTACAACTAATTTGACATGCATAATTTTAAGATATTTCAAGGCTGTAACTTCCAGTGATTTAAACATTCATTTTGAATTCATGTCTCCTAAGAGATACAAATGATACCCAAATGACAATCACATTTAATACGATGCCTGTTAAAAGGACTAATATCTTTAATAGTAAACAATCGAAAGACAGAATAAATTTTAATACAAGATTGCGAACAGCTTACTTTTTATACAAAAGATAGATGTCTTTTTATTGATTTACCAGATTTGTATTTCCTCTTTTAGAAACTTACGAGAAGTAGAAAACACAAGCCATGTTGAATCAAAAGTGGTTGCTAGGTCAGTATAAGTCATCCATAGATGATGTACTTGAAACTCATATAACATTTGTGAGAGGATAGTATCCATAAAAAAAATTAAAAACCTGGAAAAGTCATAACGTAAGCTTCATCAAGTATGTTAGAGTACTGTTGATAATTGGTCCTTATAGAAAAAACAAATATTCTATGAAAACTTTTGATTAATAATATGATTACACTAGATAAGTGCTATTGAAAGAATTTTCTTCCAGGTTTCGTTACTTTTAAAGAATATAAAGCCATATTTGTTTTATTATAAGACTATGGCAATGTAAATTTTTGGAAATCTTGAGAAAAAAAAATCAATTGACGATGATTATTTTGAAAAGAAAACCGGACAGCTCAGCACTCAAAATGTTTCTGTTAATTGGATCACTTTTGTATAAAACCAATCAAAATGAGTATTTAGGTGCTACTAATTTTAAATAATCAGTCCAAATATTCTGATTTCTCTCTTTGCCACAGATGGTTTTTTGCCGTAGATTGTATAATGGGTTTTTCACTAACATGTCTATTGTGTTTATATTGCAATGGCATGGTGTTACATTTTATGATGTGATGATAATTGACCGATGTAAATCTGCAAAAAGTTAAATATCATGGTATTTACATAAGAAAGACAACATACTTATAGAGCTGCTTCTGAGGCAGCAGAGACAGGCTCTGTGTAGGTTTAGATCAAGTATGTCCAAAAGCGGCAAGCGACTGACATTTAAACATTTTGTTCTATTTTATTTTGCACCTATGGAGGTAGTGCATTGCGCTACTGGCCCACCACTAAGAGGAAGTATTGTTCATAACGGGCCGAAACTCCTGATGACTGGTGGAAGAACAACTGATGACCCCCCTGGTGATGCATGAGACAAGTACCACTATAGTCTTTTGTTTTAATATTATACTGTATTGTAACATAGCCTACAATACCAACAAGGGCATGTCACTTCATATTTTTCCACTCCATGGGATATATGCCACAAGGCCGTTGTTATTATTGTACATATTTTGAACGAGGATGAATAAATTCATGACATGAATCCAACCACACAAACACGGCGTTAATATAATTAAGAGTGCTACCCTTAATGCCCGATGGTGTCACTTCATGTTGACTTTGTGTACGCATGACAGAAATTTCTCAAAAATAGGGGTAATTTACAGGAATATCATTACAATGTTCACAAATTTGAAAAAAAGCGCTGTTTCCTTTAAAAAATAGGAAATTTCATGACGAACAGTCAAATATTTTGAGGAGGAACTTGCAACTTGGATAACATAATGCAAATTCTGCCACTGAAATAGGAACTTTTTGTGGATATGTACTTTATAAGCCAAAAATAGAAGCAGAGCAATTTCATACATTTTAAGTCAAATCATTCATTGAAGATCCTCCCATAGTCCAGAAAGTGACAACAACAGACGTGAAAAGAGCAAGCAAGGTTATAATAGTATAAAATCAACATCTTTGTGCAAATAAAACATTTTAGCACTTCACTACATAAAACACAAAATAAACATAACTCTCTATATATACTGAGTTTAAGGCAAACTTGATCACTGAATAATACCATTTCACAAAAACTGTGGACTGCTAAGTTTATTTCTCCATAAAAAAAATAATATCGTAAGAAGTTTGCAAATGTCCAATTTTTGCAGAACTAGAGCATATCCACCAAATAAAGTCCTAGTTTTCTATTTTTGGTCTTTTCTACTCCGTAGTACTTACTAGCACTTCAATTCTCTATTACTCATTCTTTGTTTGACTATTAACAAAATAATATCTTCTTAATCCTTCATGCCTTTTAACTTTCATTCAAATGGTGTACCTTATTGTAAAATATTGAACTCATAAAAAAACTTCACTATTGATAATAAACAACAGTCTGTCCTCCTTGTCTACATATTTATGGTGGCTTCTTATATAGTGCATATGTCCATCATGTCGTGATGCTCCTGGCACTCCAACATTATTACCTCCGTCATAGCTGTTGGTCAAATACTTACATTCACATATGTACATATGTACACATCTACATCTATATCTTGAGAGTAATTTTCTATCTCTTAAAAATATTAATACATGTATTAAAATTCAACACAACATTTATTATAATTATAATCAAATATCTTCTTATGACAACTATTGCTCTATCAAGAGCACCCTATTTAGATATCACTGTGCCAGGTTAAACAGGAATTGATAGTATGGTCAAGTGGATAGGGCAAGGGGCTTGGAAAACAGGGTAAGCAGTTAGTGTGCTACTGATTTTGGACAGGGTATTCATCCTCAATGACCTAGTCCCCCCGACAGGACTTAATAAGCGATAGGTCCCATGGAGCTCATGTATAATAATTAACTTGCTTTATCAGTGCTCAATGACAACATGCAACAAATCAATATTCAGCATTCTATATCACCATGAGTGGGCTCCCAACCTTAGTATAAACATCTGCATAGCCAAGATAAATGAATGTTCATTGTTTTTCAATCAAAGTAAAACTAATTCCAACTTATTTATAAAGGCTTCTCAAAATGCTCTTGAATGTCATGAAAGTAATGCACAGAGTGGTTGATTCTGTGTTCATCATATGTAACACATGGACCACATTTCTCACTTATTATAATTGATGAAATAGTCAGGTATGGCCATTATCTAGCAAGTTTTATGCCATTGGTCATGAAGATAAAACAGATAGATCACCCTTTTAACACTTTGATTGCTGTCTTCAACTAAGTGCAATTTTGCACAAAAACAATAGGCACCAATTAACGGAGGGATTCCTTTGTGCAAGACAATGGCTTTGCAAAGTTATCCATTTCCAATCTTGATTAGCTCCAACAACCCTTATAACACTGGCATAGATTAATCTTGAATTGGAAACAGTTCAATAATCTTGAAGCCTTGGTACATGGGAAATTATTTGGGTGGCATATAGAGATTTAATTTGCATAGTAATCAAATTTGTATTTAACCTATATTTAATTTATAAATGAAATATGACTGAATATAAATTATGGTCTAAAATTTGAATCTTGGAATTAGGTCAAAGTCCTCTACCAAGGCAATTATCTGCATTTGCCATCCTTTACCCAGGAGATAATAGCAAGCTTTTTAGAATACTGTTATCCCCTCATGACTACCAATTGAAGTCATAACCAGGGTGATGATAACCATCTCTTACTCTGATCAAGGTGTTCCAAAAGATATTTGCATGTTATAACCTTATATCATTACTATTCTCATAATCTTTTTCACTATCACCATTAAAGTGACATTTTTCTTGTTATTCTTACTCGCAGCTATTGCAAAAAGAAAACAAGTTTGAATACAAAAATAAATAGTTATGCTTCCAGCAAAGAGAGAGGGGGAAAAGCCATTTTGGTTAGAGGTTTGCTTTTAGGTCTTACAATTAGAAAATAGGGATGAAAAGATCAAAAGGAATCATGTTAGAAGATGTGCAGAGAATGAAAATCTATAAATACTAGTGTTCAGCCCTGTATGCTACAGATATTACACATGTGAAAGCTGGAGAGGATGTCTCCTAAAATATTACTATGACTATCAACGGAAAGACTGATAGACAAGAGAGAGAGAGAAAGAGAGAGAGAGAGAGAGAGAGAGAGAGAGAGAGAGGGATACGGTAGCAAGACATCAAGGTTTATGAAAGATATTTCCCGTTCGGATTCTCCTTGTCAATTCTTGTCTCATGAGCTTTCGTTCTTGAGTCACTCCTTTGAGCATTCCACTGTTCTCCTGTGCTCTACGGGATAGATACGGAATTACATCATTCACAGGGCCATAAGGAACATACTTGTACACTGCATACCCCATCTCACCTGCAAATAATACAAATCAACATGAAAATTATGTTTTTTAAATTATAGGCAGTAGTGGTGTACAACAAAAGAGAGAGAAAAAAGGGAGAAGGGGAAAAAGAACATGATAAGAAGTTGCTATGACCCCCCTCCATGATGTCGGTACCAATGATACAACTGTAATGTCTCATATAGTTTTAGTGGATGACTCAAGTCTTCTAAAGATATAGAATTTATTCTATTCATTTCTTTTTCTTTTTTGGGGGGTAGATTGGTAATTGTTATCTCATTCACACTTCATTCTTAAACACAACACAACAGATTCATTTTAGTTGGCATCTCTTCACCTGACAATGCAGTACCATCTACATCATACTATTAATTTTTAATTATTGTTGTGGTTTTTGAATAACCCATAGATAAACATTCTGTGACAGTTTTTGTTGCATCATGATAACAAAATATTGTTAGATGCCAGATATTTGACACCGAAAGTAAGCTCCAAAATCTACAAAATAATATCAAAGGGACATATTAGAAATGATTGTGTTTCACTTAAAACTGACATTTTTTTCTTCAATATAATTTCTAGTAACTCATTTTAATTCTGGATCGATCATTTTCTGTTAAAATGGTGCAGCAGTACAAGAAATACATGTGATGCCAATTTATTTATATGAACTGCTGACTCTGTAAATTTGTTGGCTTTATAAGTTTTAGTTGAATAAGGATCTGAATGCTCTGCAACTTACCAAGAGGAAAGGAGACCTGGTCACACATTCCTAAGAGTTGACCAAAGTAAACCAATCTATCTTCAGGACCAATACCAAGCTCCTCCATCCTGACAATAACAAAATAAATCAAACAATTATATTTTTGGATGTGTTAGCTTGTGACCTCAGAATGATGCATAAGACACAGAGTGGAACAAATTCCTTAAAGCCCCTCTAAAGTGTTGGGAGCCCCAAAAATTTGATGGCAAAATTTCACTTAAACTGTATCATAGTGTGAAATTTTCTGCAAGGATTTTAAAAATAAATGTGGTGTGAAATCTTTGCAGAAGTGTGTGCAGAAGAATTTTGCCATGAAATTTTTTGGCGAATTTGGGTTCCCAACACTTTAGAGGGGCTTTAAAGATAATATGACACGATCACAAGATTTTCAAATTGTCTTTGTATTTTTTTTTTTAATTGATCTGGTTTATTGATTTAAAAAAGTCCCAACAGCAAACAAATTGAATTTAAAAGCAAGAACGCAACTCTATAGTTAGCTGCATTAACTCATTCTAAGGCCTATAGAAATTACCTTTAGATAAAAAGTGGAAACTGGAAAGTTCCTATATTTATATAGTTCCTACAATATGCCTGAGTGAACTTAGAATATGGTCAACTCTCTGCACTGAGTCATCATCTTTAATTTGGTATGGCAATTAATAGTCCTCTAAACATAAAATAACTTTCAGAATACCAATTTATAATTTAGCAAGATTTTATAGATCAATGAAACAACATGACCTGCAGTGCCACAATATTAGCTTCGACATCTGGGATTATTTCATCAAAGTTATACATTTCGGGTGAGGGTTGAAATTGGGTTTTAGGTTAGGGTTAAGGTTATGGTTATAGTCAGGGTTTGGTAGGCCTATCATGTTTGGTCAAGGGTTGAAGTTAAGAATTTGGTTAGTGTAGGAAAATGGCTGAGACCAATTTTTGCTGGAGCATGTGTAATATACATGTAACCTGACTCAATTTAATATACATTAAGATTGGTTGAAATAAGCTCTAGAAGAGCTGTTCCTGTTGGAATGGCTTAAATAGGTCTTGTGTGTTTAAGCAGGGATCGGTCCAGGGTCCAATAGTTATAATTTTGTTTAGTAGGGCAAAGGTTGAAGAGTCCCTGAATCAGGTAAACTAGCAAATTGAAGTACTGGGTAAATGGAAGGCTGCTGTCATTGATTTTAGTGTTCATTTTGAACAAGTGCAGCAATAATTTTGCACCACAATACCACATAGACTTGGTCCCATAAGTGAACCTGACCAGTACCATACCTTTGTACAGCATGCCTCACTGAATCCAAGTTATGTGTTGCCACCATGATATTGGTTTGACCTCTGGTCTGTATAGTATCCAGTGACATATCAAGACATCTATGGTAGCTCTCATTTGTTTCCTCGTATGTCGGATTGATGGGGTCATCGTAGCCAATGTCCTCAGCACGTTGGCGTTCCTGGTCCATGTAGGCCCCCCGAACGAGCTTGGCACCGAAGTGAAAACCTTCCCTGCGAGCCAGCTCCATGTCAGCTTTGAGGCAGTTATAGGCGTGCTGTTGAATTTATTTAAAAGTTACCGGTAATGAGTATTTATGAAATACTCGAAAGTCAAATTACAATCGTACACAAGCAGGCCCATAATACAGTTCCCAAAGTGTAATACATGTAATGAAGGGTACTTGAAAAAAAATGGTGACATGGGTGAAACATTTTATACTACAACTTTATTATCCCAAATTCTTTATTTCACTTACTTTCTGTATTTTAATACAAGAGGCAGTAGAGTTAATGAACTTGGATGAAATGAATTCTTGTAATGGTAATCACTCCTAAAATAGGAACATGAGTGAATAAAAGTAAAAGTGAAATAAGTCGGAAGTCAATGGATTTGCTACCTATATGTTGTTTATTTTATTTCATGAAAAAAACAAAACAATATTCCCAAATCAAGGTAACAAAATTGTCCGCAGGTTTATTACATTGCCAACAGAATAGTGGTGAGGGATTGGGGGTGGGGTATCATAACCCCCATCCCCCCCCCTTCCTGTAGCATCATCTCTGAATAAGAGCATTTTAGAATGGGTTGGATCATCAAATTAAACCTGAAGGGTTTACCTTAAGATAGCACTGGTAGGTATTGTAGATGACAGGTTTGTCACGGTTAAACTTTCTCATCATCTCTATGGTGAGTCGACTGATGGCTGGCTGAAAGTATGTCTGTTCAGCATCCACCATCACACGAACATTCTTCTCTAATGCACACTGAAAGAGTGAACAAAACAACAAATATATTAAGGCCATAATACACAAATATTGACTGTTTTGACGCTTTGAGGGAGACAGTTAAAACTATAGCTCCACAGTGATCTTGAGACTGTACGACGCCCTGAGACAAGGATGAGGGCATAGTGCAGTTTAAAGATCACCGTGAAGCTGTTATAGTATAGAGATATTGACTGCTACGCTCAAGGGAAAAGTTGAATCCCCTGCCATCACCCCGAGGCGCGCCTTGGTGGGCGGCTTGCACAGTGGTGATGGCAGGGCAGTGGCAGATCCAGGAAGGGGGCACAGGGGGCACAGGGGGCATGTGCCCGGCCAAAAAAAGAAAAGGAGAAAAAGGAGGGGGGAAGAAAAAGGAGAGGAAAAGAAAAAAAAGGGAAGAGAGAAAGAAGAAGAAAAGAGGGAGGAAAGAAAAGGGGAGAGGAGAAAAAGGAGGGGAAAGGGGAAGAGAGAGGAGAGAAAAGGCGGAAAAAGGAGGGGAAAGGGGAAGAGAGAGGAGAGAAAAGGCGGAAAAAGAAGAAAGGCGGAAAGACGGAGGAGAGAAAAGGGGGAAAAGGAGAATGATGAGAAGGGAAAAGAAAGAAATTAGGGGGATGATATTATAAGAAGGTTTTTTTTTTTTACCGGGCAAGGGGCGGGGGGGCATGCAATTTTAAGTCGAACATGACTAATACCAAAGATTTTTTCTCCTTTATAACTTATAACTTACCGGTATAACTTATAACTTAGTCCTTGGGTAGAACCCCCCTTAAACTGTTACTTAAGTGATTTAAAAAGACGTTATCATGCACTGCTTTTTATGGTCTCCATTGTGTTAGTATAAAGATGCCAGGAAAACATCACTTACGGGGGTTCAAAATAGCAACAAAAAAAAATCGCCTCGCCGCTATGCGGCTCGGACTTTGAGGCTCGTGGACGATGCTCTGCATCGTCATTGGGTCGAACCCCTTTCAAACTGTTACTTGATTTAAAAAGACGTTATCATGAAAATGCTGTTTATGGTCTCCATTGTGTTAGTAGATGCCAGGAAAACATCACTTACGGGGGTTCAAAATAGCCCCCCAAAAATTGCCTCGCCGCTACGCGGCTCGGACTCCGCGGCTCGTGGACGATGCTCTGCATCGTCATTTGGTCGAACCCCCCTTAAACTGTTACTTGATTTAAAAAGACGTTATCATGCACTGCTTTTTATGGCCTCCATTGTGTTAGTATATAGATGCCAGGAAAACATCACTTACGGGGGTTCAAAATAGCACCCAAAAAAAAATCGCCTCGCCGCTATGCGGCTCGTGGACAATGCTCTGCATCGTCTTTGGGTCAACCCCCCTTAAACTGTTACTTGATTTAAAAAGACGTTATTGTCATGCACTGCTTTTTATGGTCCCCATTGTGTCAGTAGATGCCAGGAAAACATCACTTACGGGGGTTCAAAATAGCAACAACAAAAAAAAATCGCCTCGCCGCTTCGCGGCTCGTGGACGATGCTCCATGTCGTCATTGGGGCAACCCCCCCCCCCCCTTAGCAAAAAGCTAAATCCCATCATCCGCTCCTGGATCCCTACTCTTTGAGGGGGTAGGAGAAAGCAATTTTACGTCATATTACTCCAGGAAGTGCCTGAAAATGCACCTAATGTGGTTCTAAAAGTGCAAATGCTTCCTACTCAGGGAGGGGGTTCTGACCCCCTTCCAGACCCACCCCCGCTTGGTCGCTCCGCTCGCCGCTGACGCCTCGCTCCATCGTTTTTCATATATTTCACCCCATGCGACTTTGTGCCCCCCCGGTAAGAAATTCCTGGATCTGGCACTGCAGGGGATTCGACTTTCAACTTTCCTGCGAGCCAGTATAGAAACAGCCAGTCCTCGAGTATTAAAGCAGTCGATATGACTTTTATATGCCGATTGTACGAATTAAAACAAAAATCTACCAAGAATTCTTACCTTAGCCTGTTATTGAGTAAAGATTGGTTAAAACATCACAGAAAATCTGAGACATGTCTGTTAATCTTTGCTAGCAAAATGACTGAAAGTTTCAATCATTTGGGAATCGCAGAAAAAACCACTGTATGGTGTCCGCGCTCGCACAAAGACAATTTTAACACGTAAACCAATGGGGATCGCAGGAGGATGAGGGCACAAATTAATGGATATTCCCTATGACAAATACTCTGAAGCCTGAAGGTGCAAACAATTAGAATTGAAACATGTTCAGGAGAAAACACTTGTACAGTATTAGGTATGTTTTCAGCTTTCTCTTAAAGTCATCTTACAGTCTCACAGTATTTCACTAGTTTGGAAGTCTGCATGTTCCACGACTGGAACCTTTCTCACATCAATTCATACCAGCTGTTTAAATAACACTGATTTAAATCATCCACTGTGCCTTAATTCTATGAGACCTGCATTACTGAATGTACATGTCAGGGGTGATAGTGAGCACTGAAAAAAAAATAGGTTTTTAATTTTTTTCTCAACCATCCCCCCTCTTGACTAAAAAAAAAAAGCATTCAGGGAAAAAAAAATGGCATCTAACAACATTCCCCCCTTTTTATGTAAGAAAATTTGGAAAAAATTGGGTAAAATCAGGAAAAATCGAGAAAATCGGGGTAAAATCGGGAGAAATCAGGAAAAAAATGAATACAAAAATTGGGAAAAAAGAAAGAAAAAAAATCTGGAAAATAAAATAAAATCGGGTAATCATCAGGCCTGACATGTATGTCAGTGTATGTTCACCTTAGCTAGTTCGTTGACCCTTTGTAACATGCGTTTGGTTTGTTCTTCCTCCTCTTCTGTCAGTATAAATTGAAGCAGCTCCAACTTGTCTCCCTGTTACAAAATAGAGCATTAAAAATTGTTGTAATGATGTGCTCACGGTACCACAATGTACATGTACATTGTTTAACACTCATTTTTTGTATCCTATGCAACTCACCAGTCACCACTCATCCAATACGTGATCGAGGGTAATAACCTTGTGTTCCTTAACCAATAGGGACTTTTAGATTTGCACGACGAGAATGTGGACTGCTACGTGGACATCCTTTTAAGGCAATGTGACGTCCTTTTAAGGCACACTGCTGGGCACTGCCAGCTAGTGCCTTAAAAGGACGTCACATTGCCTTAAAAGGATGTCCACGTAGCTGTCTATGTTCTCGTCGTGCAAATCTAAAAGTCCCTATTATGATCATGGTGAAAACTTTTATTTGCTGACCTGTACTGCTCTACTATTGCCACCAACCACAATACATAATGGTAAATGCAATTTTCCTCGCTTAGCAACGAAAGTGCAGCACATATACCGTACTGAGTAACATTCCAATTGCATACCGCCAATTTCAAGAACAAGTATGAGCTTTTAAAATTCAAGCGCACATGAACAAATATCCGCACTCCAATTTACCTGGGGTAGCAAGCAAGCATACATGGTTTTTGTATCACCCTGCCATGTAAACAAAACATTTTACATCAAATAAAAGGTGGCAGGTACTGCTCTCCTAAAATTGTCAGGGTTATTAACTCTTTATATACTGCACAAGGAATTTCCCTGTGCCACATTCTACTCATCATGGGATAGATATACATTGTACCAATGCATCAAGATTATTTAACTGTTTCCACTGCAAGATTAATCTATAACAGCTAGTGTTATAATTGTTGTTGGAGCTATCAAGATTGGAAATGGGTCACTTGCCATTCTTTTACACAAAGCAATCCTTTCCTCAATTGGTGACTGTTTTGTGCAAAATTGCACATGTGGCAAATGAGAAACCATGCAGAGAGGCGAAGAAAGCAACTGAGGTGTTAATATGCCTGATGTATGTCAAAATGCAGCTATCATTTGAATCAGACAGAGGAATACATGGATGTGCTGTAAGCCTGTAAGTGATGTGCCTTTGCATGTTTTTAAAATTCTGAATTCTGAAACAAATGTTTGAAGTTGACTTTTTCTTGACTTCAAACTATGCAAATTTACATTTATTAACTCTAAACAATCTCCTGATATAGTATTAATGAGGCAGAGCTAGTACATACTATCACCCATTTCAATAATTCTTTAGTGACTGTACACACATAACATTTAACATTTTGGGATATGTTTCACAACAATATGTGAATAAAAAACTTCAGGAATTTAGATTGTTGATCCTTCACAAACACTGAACATTGACTATAACAAACAATTAGATTAGATAGACAGACAGACAGTATTTGATTAAGATAAGACCTATTTGTTAATGATTAGACCTGCACACACATATCCAAAGATATAATACACTTCAATAGCTTCTTAACTTGTGCTGCACTTTAGAAACTCTTCTCAGGTATTACATTCTTTTAATTCATCATTATAGATATTTTATGATTTCTAGACATAATTCAAATATTCATTGATTGCTGCGTGCTAGGTCTATTACCAACAATGGTGATAATGACTGTTTGTATACAAGTAATTTGATCTCTGGTATTTTGTAATATGCTGGAACCGTTGCTATGAGTCAAGCCTATCTCAAGATCCACATAGTTATCAAATTTATTCTTAAATTAGATATAAAAATAATAAAAATAATAAAAATATTTAAAAAATTGCTTATTATGACACAAATTTCCTTCCCAGCTGTCACCACATTCATGCAATATTGTAATTTCTCTGCACTTGTTGCGAAGTTGGTATAAACTGAACAATTGAATAGAACTTTTCAAATTTATTGCATGCTTTGGTTTTTCCCTATATTTTTAGTAACAGATGGGCTCATAAGCTGATGTTTCAAGCCTCAACAAACAAGTAAACAAGTAAGTAAGTAAAGATATTTTATGTCAATTTGAATTATCCATCAATCTAATATGCAATGATATGAGCAAGATCTTACCTCTATCCTTGGAGCTTTGAGGATCTTGGAGAGCTTGAGATCTGGTTGAACAAGATGTTCCCAATCTAAAAGATCTATCCACCTGCAATAAACCAATCAATTATAATTCAATAATAAGGGCACGTATAATAGATATATTGACTGCTATAGGAGGCATAGCTGTTTCTACAGGCTCAAGGGGACATTGCATCCTGCCATGACCCCTCTGCACGCGGCCGTGTCCCCGAGAGCCAGTATAGAAACAGCTATATATCGAATTCACAAACAAATTTACAAAGAATTCTTGCCTTATCCTTTTCTTTAGTATAGATTGGTTAAAACATCACAGAAAATCTGAGACACTGTCTGTTAATCTTTGTTGGAAAGTTGCCTGAATGTAACGATCATTCGGGAATCGCACACACACTGTATGGTATCCGCGCTCGCACAAAGAAACTTTTTACACATAAACCAATGGGGACCTCAGCAAACGGGCATCTTTCTCATGAACTATTGACTGTTACTGGCACTGTTCGTTTCTTTACGGGCATGGCTAAAATCACGACTCCAATTTCGACAAATCAGATGGCTACATTTCTAAAGAGAGGTATAAATATATATATATATATATATATATATTCACTCGGTTAATGGGAAATGTAATATTTACTTTTACATTGTAAGTTTCATTCAATTTCCATACAATAGTAAGTAACTGACTCTTTAGCTTTTATGAATCTCAATTGCTTTTGATGTAAATATGGCACAATTAAACTTCAAGCTTCAAACTACTAAGAATATCTATCCACTATCAAATTATGAACAAAACTATTCATTTCCAAATCCAACCAATTACAATTCAATAACAAAATAAGTTGAATACCCAATGTCAGAACAACCAAAGGAAAGTTTTCAGTTTCATATGTAGGCAGTTCTTTGTGGAATGATCTCCCACTTACAGTGCGGACAAAGTCATCCACATCTTGTTTCAGGAACACACTTATAGAGTACCTTTTAAATGAGTAAAATCTTATAAACTGCTACAGATATTTGATATTTGACCTTTCTTCTGTACAATTGTATTACATTTTTGTTTGTAATTAGCTTTATATGTAACATTTTATATATGTTTGTTTATTCTATTTACCTAGCCAGTTTTTTTCATATGTTCAAGGGTACCAGGCTAGATTAGCATTCATGCTATTTCTGGTTCCCTTTTATCCTTCCATGTTATTGAATATAAGTGTTTATACCTATTGTTATGTGTTTTTCATTGGATAATAAATTTAAAGTTAAAAGTTCAATAACAATGATGATAAATCATACACATCCAGTTTAGAAGATATATCAACCTACCTGTATGTCACAATGAAGCTCATTTGTACTAAATTCAATTATGATTGATGATACACTGTATATTATACACAGTGCTAGTTTATGCATTTTTAATCTCATATTATATACCGTACTGCATGTCTAGATTCTAGGCCTCTGATTGGTCAAATTTGCGGGCATGAAATTCACTACGGACTGCTGGGCGGTATAGTAAAAACTATTGACCGGGCAATATTCACAATGCAAATTTATGCAAATTACAAAGACAAAGGATACACGCCCGGTTGCATAGTTACACACTGCGCGTCTTATTACAAACAAAATTACCGCCCAGGCCAGGGCTAGGGTATACTAAGTAGGCTAGCTAGCTATAGCCGCTGCACGTACTAGGCGCTAGGTTAATTGTACGCGCGTACCTAATATGGCAATTTAGATATGCGGCCGCGCGACCGGCACCATATCATACATGTATGATGAACACCGAACAAAATTTTGAAAGAGCGATCGATGAGAATTACGTATACAATATCGTATTTCATCTGTCTTTGAAATTAATTTCTGAGCTAATGAAGGATATGCAGTATATAAAACAAATGTTGACTGCTTAATTCTTTTTTGCATCACAGTGAAAACCATGGCCCTCGGTGATCTCGCAACTGTGCCATGCCCCTCGACTGTCGCCTCGGGCCATAGTTTTCACCGTGCCCCTCAAAGCAGTAAACATTTGTATACTATATCCACTTGTATCTCATAATGGAATGGAATGCCAGCATTATCAATCAAATTCAATTCACTGAATTCAGTAATCAACAATTACTCCAAGAGTAACCAAATGCTTTTACTGAGCCTTAACAATCTGGCTAAATCCACATAGAAATGTACATATAACTGAAATAAAATGGAGTTTAACAATCCCCCAAATCATGGATATTTTAATTCATTAAAATTCAATTCAGTACCCAAATTACCAGAACAAACCAAATGTTTCTATACTGACATCAATTGATTGATATAAGGCTATAAGCCTCAGCAAACTGGCTGTATCACACTGGATGATAAAAGGCTATAATATCTCTACAGATCATAATGAAAATAATAATAATAATAATATAGTAACAAGTCAATGCAAAGCGTAGCGTCCCCTCGCTGGGTACAAATGACCTATATTTAGCAATTTGTGCATATTTAACGCGTCAGCATGACAAATGAAATATTCTCAAAGCAAGGCCGGCCGGCAGTGAACCTTTATGTCTTATGAAAGAAAAGCTACCGGTATTCAATATTATTATTATTCATTGTATGGAACAATACCCAATTTTTCACTATATTACATCTTTATGTTTTTGTACTAAATTGCAGATTAAACACAGAGAGAAACAGTTTGTTATCACCCAAGCATTTTGCAAGGGTTGTGCAAATGTATTCATTTTCTTAGCATTTTCACCAAATTGCAAAATCATCCAGGTACTTTTGTACTCTTGTCAGTAAAAAAAACTCCTTGTACAAATAACAATAAACAATATTTCCTAAATGAACTTCCTTGAAAAATTGACACAAGAAAAGGGTATATATTTTAGTGTTTTAGCGCACGCCACAACTACGCGTTGTGGCGTGTGCCTGTAATCCAGCTAACAGTGGAAGTTACAAACTGATTCAGCCGAGGACGCAGGTTCGAAACTGAATCGCGTCTTTCGGATGGTGACGTTAAAGGTCGGTCCCCAGACGTAAATAATCATATCTGATTGATATACACGTCTGTAAAAACCCAATACACACACACAGGTTGATTAATTCTTCCACACACCACATGTTATGTTGATTAATTCTTCCACAAACCACATGTATACAGTGTTGTATTTTCATGAGCAAAACTTTTGCTGCTTGAATTAATCCACCTTCCATCAGGTTCTCAACCATATTGATTTATCTATGTTTGTAATGGCACCAATGCAGTGTATTATTCACTACTAGGCAATCCATTTTCACCTACTGTTTACACAGGTGGTCAGATTGGAGATAATCATCATGATTTTACCCCCCTCGCCAATACAGACTTGCCTAAACGCACACTACCGAAATACAGAAAATTCAACTTTGTCATTCACTTATTTACATGCCACACTAATAATCTCCCTGTGCCACATTGTATTTATCATGGGATAGATGTCAAAGATAGATGTCAAAGATTGTCAAAGATTATCAAAGGCTTCAAGATTACCTTGTGTCAACTGGTGCATATTGTTTTGTGTAAAATTGCATGTGTGGCAAATGGGGGACTGTGCAAAGAGGTGAAGGAAGCAACTGAACTGTAAACTAAACTTTTAATCTGCCAGTACATAAACATGTAAATTATATCGTAGAATATATGCCTATTTTCAGAAATTAAGGAAAATTATCAAGATAAAAAAGAAATTCATATATTTTGTGTACCAAAGTACATGTACTAGTATGGAGGAAAATGACTCCTGAAGCTAAACAGGAGGGGACTAAGGGGGTAGAATTTGTTTATGTATTCTTGGGATGAGCAAAATAAAATGAGGAAAGAGTGGAATTGAAAGGCAGAAGAAGGAAATAAACATACATGTACAATATATGCAATAAAGTAAATAAAGGAAATCCAAACAAGCTAGGTCAATTTGAGGAAAAGTGTTCTGATCATCAGGACTGTGCAACAAGAAAAGGGGAACTAAAGGGGAAAACCCCCTTAACAGACTAAAAAATATAAATACAACCTGATATAACACTTTAAATACTATATGGACTTTCAATTCTGTGCTTTAATTAGTTGGTTTACTTTACATGTAGCACAGGTATGCACTACAGTGTGTGATGATGAAAATTATCGGATCACTTTATGTTCTAATATCTTTGCTGACATCCAAGGTCAATCAATTTTATCACCGTCTAATTATATGACTGATCTTCAATTTCCTATAAAACCTCAAGAACTGAATGACTAATACAGGTGTATGTCTGGATGCAACTGGAAAAGGTACAAAGAGATGGGAAGCAAGAAAAATGGAGAACTGAGAAATATTGACAAGAAAGCTGAGAGGGAAAGAGAAAGAGAAAAAGTGAGAGAGAGGGGGTGGAGAGAAATGCGAGAGAAAGAGAGAGATAGAGAGAGAAGGGAGAGAGAAAGAGAAAGAGAGAGAGAGAGAGAGAGAGAAGGGGAGGAGGAGAGAGAGAGAGAGAGAGAGAGAATGAAAGAGAGAAAGGGAGTTTGATTACTGAGCCCCTTTTCACACCACCGGAATTTTTATGTATGTGTACCTGATATTAAAAAAAATATTAGGCTCAATTCCGCTCGAAACAATGTATAGTTCCCCCCCAAGCGAAAAGGGGTGTCTGACACAGCCGAACAAGAGCAATGACTTTTACAACTTTTTACTTTTGTCCTCGCCCCTTATTTTGATGTACTACACATTCCATGAAACTACTCTAGAGGAAAGAAGAAAATCAGAGAAGTAGACTTGTGAAACTTTGAAAGAAACAGACAAAAAAAAAGAGAAAAAAGTTATGAATTGTTAAAGTTGTTATCACTAAAGGTACAGGCTCTTCAAATTGGCTGCATCAGTAATGTCTCTGTGATGTAGTGGCGGACAACTTTCCCATTTGTTCCAACATAAAAAAATGACTTAAATTTCATTCAAAAAAAAAAAATTATGACTCTGGAGGGTCTTTTCTCTTTAAAAGACCAATTTCCGCTCCGTTTTCATGCCTTTCTTTCGGCGTAACTATCTCCACTATACTAGTTGATACAGACTTCTAACAAATTCCTCCAGATTGTCCGAGAGTTGCTCTTTCATTTGCGACATATCACATGATCGCTAAGTTTTTGTCTGGATAATTTTTTTCGTCTGACTTAGAAATTTGGGGATAGCATCATCTTGGGCTTGCAGTAAATAGGGAACAGGGAGATCGCAGTGGTGGGATTATTAAAAATTAAATTGGCCACATTATAGACTACCGGTAGTGATACTTTTTGTTAAATTTTATTCAAAACGGATAGAGAAAATGTGAGGGGATGACATCATCAACTCGCTAATTTGCATACAGCCTATGTCATACATATCACTGTTTCATGAAATTATGTGAAATTGTAAAAGTTCATAACTTTTTTACTTTTCATCCAATTTCAATCTTTCACTGTTTTGTTTGTTTAATTTTTTTCTATTTTTTCAATTCAATCTGGACGCACTTGTACTTCAAATAAGGTCTCTTCTTGTCCACTGCTCTTCCTGTACCCTTTCCATTCATTTTCATTGTATTCTTGTAATTAAATGGACTGACATATCATGTTGTGAAATAGAAATGTGATTAACTCAGATCATTTTACTGGGTTAATGTCCTTCTGGCTCTCAATAGGTAATGGACATGTATTGTATCTTATCATTGATATTGTCAGTCTAAACTTTCATGTCCTTTTTTTCTTTTTAGCATTTAAAAACAAAAATTCTTCAGGTTAACAGAAATCATCTTAATCTGAATCTCAGATTGCCACGACCACTGATTTCCATTAAATAGTAAACAGCTTCTAAACCTTGTCTTCCCTTGGACTCTTGCATTAATTGTTTGTCATAATATTTAAAAATTAAATTTTTCAAAGAAATTAAGATGTCACACTCTACATTTTGTTGAAATAATAGCCATAATGCCCAATCACCAAGTACAGAGCAACAGTAACAGTTCAGATGTGAACAAGTCCAAAAAAACGCACTGCCTCATGCATAACATGTCCCTTTTACACTTACCCAATTAGCACTGCCCCAAACCCCCATATATATATATATATATATATATATATAACAACGTCCCTTTCATACTTCCTCATCTTTATCACCATTGATCCATGTAAAGCATACATCTGATTCATCCCTAGATGAGATACCCATGGTTTCTAATTCACATGAGAATTTAACAGGTCCAAAATGCACTGCCCTATACATAAAAGTACCCCTTTCACATTTACCCATCTTTCTTGCCATCGATCCAAGTGAATCATACACCCGATCCATCTATAGATATGATGCCCATGGTTACTAATTCAGATGTATGGTCCAAAATGCACTGTCCTATACACGTACATGACAGTGCCCCTTTGACACTTACCCATCTTTATCACCATCGATCCAAGTAAACCATACGCCTGACTCATCCCTAGATGTGATACCCATGATTTCTAATTCACATGAGAACTGGTCCTTGGTCAACCGATGTGACATGAGATCTACAGTAGGGTTTTCCTCTTGACCAGACATCCTAAGAAAAACCTGACGAGTACGGGCTATCACCTCTGACAAGTTTAACTGGATGGATAAGAAAAATTTGAAGAAAAAAAATCAAATTATAAAGAGATATATAAATGATAATCTAATGAACTTATATTGTGCCATCTATCTCATAAAACTATTCCGAAGCGCATTACAAAATCAAGAAAGTAAGAAAGGAGAAATACAAAATAGTCTACAGGATAATACAAATCGTGTTGAGTTATATTTAGGTTCTGTACATGCTTTCGAAAAAAGGACTGTCTATATAGTTATCATTATTGGTGATATGGGATCGGCCCTTAACCCCTGTGCATTTTTTGCAACGGTATATAAATGTCTTTCTGAAAGTCTAAGCCAAATTAAAGGGCAAGTCCACTCCAAAAATAACTTACTTCCGATAGAAGCAGAATAATCAGACAAACCAATCAAAAAAAGTTTGAGCAAAATCGGATAACTGATAAGAAAGTTATGAATTTTTAATGAAATGAAAAACTTTGAAAATCACTAGACAAATTGGCAACTCACTCATGAGTCTGTGACGTCATGTCCTCACTATCCACTAATTATTTTCTTTATATTGATAGTATAAATTTCCTATTTTCCCCCTAAGAATCTTATTTCTTCACACCAGCATCCAAGTTAGATTGATAATGTTTTTGTGTGGATGCACTAATATAGAGTAATTATTTTCCAGTTTAATCATGAAAAATGTGAATTTTGATAAACTATTTTTATAAAAATCAATATTCAGAAAATAGTATCAATTCTTCAAAGTTCATAAAAGATTTTGTGAAATGTCATGCACGCAGTATGATACAAATCATATAACCTGGGCAAAGGCATGGGGAAATCAAGTTTTGGGGATAAAAGGGAAATTAATGGGACTAAACTATATAAAGCAATTGATAAATAGTGAGGACATGACATCACAAACTGATAACCAAATTGGCAATTTGTGTAGTGATTTCCATTGTTCCATAGTTTTACATATTTTTTCAAAAATTCATAACTTTCTAATTACTTATTCGATCTTGCTCAAACTTTTTTTGATTGGTTTGTCTGATTTTTCTGCTTCTATTGAAAGTAAGTTATTTTTGTAGTGGACTTGTACTTTAAGAAACAATGAAACTACTTTTATGACCATGTCTGGTGCAAATTTTACCTTTTCTGTCTTTTTAACAAAGTTGAACATGTAAAATTTGTGTAATTCTTACCAAGATTTGCGGCCTTCCTAATGCTGTCAGCTTAATTGCACAGAAACCATCATCTGATGTGGCTCCTACACATGAAGGTACAAAATAAGTTTCATAAAATGCTACATAATGTTACATAAGTTAATTCCCTAATTCAAAATTTATAATTGTAAATTTGTCATTATTTAATTGAATCAAAGGGAATATATTTTGAAATTTCTATCATTTAAATAATTTAAATGACTTAAAGGGCAATCCAACCCTTCTAATAAGTTTATTTGAATGAAAGCATAAAAATTAGAGAAACAGAATGGCGAAAGTTTGAAATAAATCAGACCAATATTAAGAAAGTTATGGGTGTTAGAAATATGAGATCACTACAGCTGTGTGAATCTCAAATCGGCAATTTTGTCAGTGGACTGTGACGTAGTGACGGATTACTCTCCCGTTTGTCGTGTACAAAAATATCACTTATTTCTGTTTTTCTTCCAAGTGCCTTCACCCTCGGGGCACTACTCATAATATATCATGGAGAGTACATTATTACAGGTCCTCTAAAAAGAACAGACCATCCCGAGTCATACGTTTATGAAAAGTTGAAATTTTAGTCCTTTTGTGTATTGGAGCAAATGGGAAAGTTGTGGGCCACTACATCACATACGGTAGACATTATCAATTCAGCCAATTTGAAGAGCCCATACCTATAGTAATTGCAACTTTCAAAAATTTGTAACTTTCTAATTTTTTGTCCGATTTCATTCAAACTTTCATCAGTATGCTTCTCTGGTTTTTCTGCTTTATTCTAGACAAGTTTGCTATCAAGGTTGGATTTCACTTTAAATGTATACTGGAAAATTACAAGAAACGAACTTTAGTTTTATGCTAGTTCAATAATTTAAGTTCTTCCAGTCAAATGACTACAAAATCTACTATGGACCTTTATTTTTCTTTGTCAACAGATTTTAAAATGTGAAAACCTGTTAGTTTAAAGGTTGTTCAGCAAACCTGTTAAAAATTTCATTTTGAATATTCTCATTTGGAATGGTCTAGTGATGCCCCCAAGACAATATGATAAGAATCCCCCCCCCCTCTCTCCCCCTCCATCCCCTCTCTCTCACTCTCTCCCTCCCTCCCTCCCTCTTTCTCTCTCCCCGTGACACCTCCCGATCTCTAATATCAGTTACCAGGTTCACTGACAATATCATCAGGCTCTTTGGCATAGACACATAACACAACCTACATGTACAACACAACCTGTGGCAATTTTTTTTTATTTTAAATAGAACCTCCACAATGACACCACTTTTTTAATCATTGGCTATAACCTGTATTTGCATATTTGTGTGGTATCACAATGATACAAAATTATGCATGCATCTCAAAAAGTACAATCTGTGCCAAATTTTATATTTTCGGGGGAAAAATAAGAGACAGCTAGGACATCCTTTTACCTTCATGTAGCCCACTTCCTTTCAGTTGTTGGCTTACTGATGATAGCTACATGGTACAAACAATTGGAATGTAGTTATATTCCCTAAAATCTTAACATCCTAAATGATTTTATTCTCCCTTGTCTTTACCCTTTTTTCACCCTTACAGTGCTATAGGTGGTGGAACCTGCCCAAATTTTGATGCTGTAATTATTGCCGAACATTTCGGAACAAAGATTATATTTTAGTTCATCTTTCTTTTTGATACAACAAGTTGCTGTCACCAAAAGGAAGACTGACTCACCGGCAACACGGATACACTCCATCAGCGTTTCTAAGTTGTCATCACATTTCTTCTCATCGGTATAGAAATATGTCCTGGCACTGGAGACTCCTTCACGACGATCACCAAACTTGGAATAGGCCATGAACTGCTTCAGATGCTTTTCATCATCTTATTACAACAACAAAAAACAGAGAAACCCTTAATTTCTCTATCTAATTATCGACTATAAGTGAGAGAGAGAGACAGAGAGAGAGAAAAAAAAAGAAAAAAAAACTTATGGATGTGATGTATAATACATGTGTCTTCAATAGGAATCCTTTTACATTGAAAAGAAAAACATTTACAGTACGGTATGTAACTGAAATACCCCCAACCCACATCATTAACTACATGTAACTACATTATTTGCAACATGTGTTAATTTATTCTTTGTAATTTTGGTTTTGCTTTGAATAACAGTTCTGTTAATTGTATTATTATAATTTATAATTGTTTCATAAGTGTATAATACACTGTAAGGAACAAAACATTAATGATAATGTTATTAAATTGCATTTAAAAATGTTTTGTTCCAACTACAATGTAGTTTTAACTTGTTTATGGCCATGTTGAGGAACAGCACTTGGCTGAAACATGTTTATGGAGTTGAAATAAAATTAAGGTGACTTACCCTACAGCAATTTAGCTATACTAATGGGCCAAGGTGATTTCTGTACTACTCATGTATTAATCTAACACAGTATGTGCAATAAATGTGTATACCCCTAAAGCATATTAATAATAATAAAACGGTGCTTATAAAGCGCTTTCCACCCAAGTCTTTAAGCGCTATTACTTGTGCCTTTGTGGCTATCAGAAAGGAGATGGGATGTTTAACATACATGTGTGTACCTCAAAAGTAGTTATGTGTAGGCTATAGTGATATACATGTAGTACGTACCAGTATAAATCACGCAATTTGCTTTTTTGGTTTAGATTTATACACAGATATCCAACTATCACAATGGCCATATCATACACTCTGACTTGAGAATAAATGGATAAATGGATAAATGGAAATGATCATGCTTACTGTAAATTCACATTTAAGACATTTTAGGCTTTTTTATGAGCTCGATCCTCTGGGATTTAATATTCATATGTTCTCTTAAGTAAATATTCTTGTGCACACTCTTGTAAAACTTTCAATGAATAGTAATATACTAGCAAAGTCTAAAAGGGCAATCCAACCTTTGTAATAAGTTCATTTGTATGAAAGCAGAAAAATAAGAGAAACCGAATGGCGAATGTTTGGAAAAAAATCAGACCAATAATAACAGCGTTATGAATATGTTTGAAATATGAGATCACTAAATCTATGCAAATCTCAAATTGGCAATTTGGTGAATGGATTGTGACATAGTCACAGACAACTCTCTCATCTATCGCGACAAAAATATCATTAATATCTGTTTCTCTCTTGAGTGCCTTCTCCCTTTGGGCACAACTCAATATTATTATAGGTTCTCTAAAAAGAAAAGACCCTCCTGAATCATACATTTGAAATATTATAATTTTAGGTGTTTAAACAAATGGGAAAGTTGTCTGGCACTACGTCACAGTGAATAAACCGATTCAGCCAATTCGAAGTGCCCATACATGTAGTAATTACAAGTTTACAACTTTCAAAATTCATTTCCCTTTAAGGTTGGATTTTCCTTTAAATTGATTACATAACATGGCAGAGGTGCACTCAATGTGTACTTCACTAACATGCATAATTATGCAAGGGAGCACATTGGGTAACATACATGGTTACAGTACCTTTTAAAATCATTGTATTTTCAAGAGGGATTACATCCATTGTGCAGGTACCGAATGAAATTCATTGCAATGTCTTCCCATTTATATATATTGTACTTTGAATAGATGTACATGTAGGTCCACACTTAGTGCAAGGAGCGTGAGGTCTGATAAGAAAGATTCCCTGTATAGTAAGTCTGCAAAGTAGCCTACTATTAACAGCTCCTCTGCAAGCCACTGTTATTAATATCACTTCTTCCACTCTAAAATCCATATCATTATGCAAAAATTGAGGTTTTTGGTCTGTTATTTTGTGCAATAATTCTGATTACTGATGAATATACGTATCTACGCTACAGGTATCTTACATTTCAAATGTAATAAATTAAGTGCATTTTTGTTGAAATCTAAATTCTGCCTCTCTTAAAGACCATGGGTGGTATTCCGATAGCGCGTACTAAGTTAAGCCTGGCTTAACTAGTTCACACTTTTATGGAGTGCCTGTTGCCAACTCATTTACCCTGTACAGATTATTTTAATCCGACCTGCAATGAAAAGGGTCCAAAATATTAATTTTGGAATGAAATGGGAAGAGAAAGATATATGAGTATGAACCGATTTTCAATAAAGTCTTTGGTAGATTATCTTTGTCATGAATATTTAAGGAGGAAGATGAAACCTAGCATTCCATAGAAGTGTGAACTAAAATTCTTGTTTAGTCTGGACTTAGTCCTGGCTTAACTTATGAGAATACCACCCCATAGGACTATACTTCATGAATTACATGTACCTAAAAACAAGACCATTTGCAATGCAACCCTCATAATTATGATGGTTTGCTTGACTTTTATTGGTGTGCTTTTGGATTATCATATTACAATTAATGTACTCTGGTTTTATGTGTTTATTTTTTTTTTTATGTACGGCCTACATGTATACCGATATGTCTTTCTTTGAAGCCCCACTGCACTACTTGCGCCCTCTATATAGCAAACAATGCCTTATCTAGGGGAGGGGGCCCGGGCCCCCCCCCTGGATCCGCCACTGCCCGTTGGTCCCCCATGGTCCCCCTTTACTTATGTTAAATAAGAGCTGATTTGATGAGATAACCACCTGTCACTAACCATGCAGGGAGGTCTAATCCCTCCTGGCCAAACTAGTGCAGACAGGCTTTAATACTGCAAAGTGTAGAAACTACACTTAGTGAACTCTGGCATGTACTAAATTTTATTTGAAAAAAAAACAAACAATATTGTAATCATTCAGGCACAAAGTATAGCAATATACATTAAGGAGGCATCATTGAACCCTGGATAAAAGTTGAGACATATATCGTAAAGGCAATACCCATGTATGGGAAAGAGCGATAATAGATGGTCTGATATATGCAGACAACATCTAACGATCTATCCTATTAGCTTTGTGTACACAGCTTAAAGATAAAGACCAGTTCTGGTCATGCATGTGATCGCATTGTGAAAGAAACGTTGTGTAATCGATCAGATGTTGATCATCTAGCATATAAGTATTGGTGTGTACTGCAAGGTTCTGGAATCATCAAAATGATAAGAAATTTGGCCCAGTCTTGGTAAAGTTACAAGCACTGTACACAGAGAGATGTATATGGGACTACGCGACCACGTGCGCGATATCTATTTGGTCCCAATAGATATAATAATTTTCCAAATATATCAATTAGTAGGCGGTTTCACGGCAAAATTTGTATCATCACGTATCAGTCAAAACATATTCTTTCACATGATTGGTAATGAGAGCTTCCGTTTTAATTTTTGAGAGAGGGGCGTTTCCAAAACTGGTTTTTACCTTTAACGGTCAATTGATATTACTAGTCCTTGCATATGTAAATTACCCAGGCCTCACAATAATTGCGATCTATCAAACACAAATTGGCAACTCTGTGAAACATCTTGCAAGGTTATTTCCCATTTGCTCTGTACAGAAAAATTTCATAAATGTCACTATTCTTTAATAATTGGTGAGGAAGGAATATATGTTTCATACAGGGGTTGTGTACAAACAAACATACAGTCAAATGTACATGTATGTGCATTGATTACATCTAGGAACTAAATATTTTCTTTAGAGAAAATTGACATTTCAGAATTTTCTTGGAAGAAAGCAAATGGGACAGGACTTCAAAAGATATACTTTGCTGAGTTGTCAATTTGTGCTTGAATTCATCTCACCTTTCTTCTCTTTTTAGATATTGCTCAAAATTTCACTCATTTGTTAATTTCTCTCTTTTGATCTGCTTCTGTTACATGTACATCCAACAGGCTGGACTACCTTTTTAACTGTATGCCATGCTCATTTTCCATCAGATAATTTGCTTTTACATCTCTCACTGGCCATTTTATGAGGCCTGTTCAATAAGAGATATGTTTCTGGCTTAAAGATAAAGTCGAGTTCTAGTCATGCGATTGCATTGTGAAAGAAACGTTGTGGAATCGATCAGAAAAGGTTGATCATCTATATATTGGTGTGTACTGCAAGGTTCTGGAATCATCAAAATGATAAGAAATTTGGCCCTTGGTAAAGTTACAAGCACTGTACACAGAAATATGTACATGTATGGGACTACACGAACATGTGGCATAAAAATCTGTCCCGATTGTTATGATGTTACATGCCATATATAGAATATTAAGGCATTTGAAGAGCCATGCTATTCAGGTAACATTTTTTTCCCTGATGTTCTTCCACACTGGCATAATACAATGATAACGCTCACAAATTATTTTATGTTTTTATTTTTCACCTCTTCCCAGAATTAACTCAATCTTCTCTTTAATAGATCAAACCTGTTGTGACATGCATTAAAGAGTCTGCATGATCAGACTAGACACAAGGACCTCTATCCTTGACCAGTGTAGACGCTGGTCAATAAAGACCTCTTCATCCAATGGGGGTGAAATACCCATAGTTAGTTACACAGACGGCTCCAACAGGGAAATGATGTTCACCCTTTTATTAATGTGGGGTCCTAGGTAAAATTTTATGCTAAAAACTATGCCATCGATTGATTTTAAAAAATCTGTGCCCAACGTGCCAAATGTTATGTTTTGGGTGCCCACCAGTGTTTTTATGCATGTCATAACAAACATTTTAGCTGAAAATGTTCATTTGGTGTAGAAAACCCAATATGAACAGTACAGTGAAATATATGGTATAAAAATAAGACACACAGAAGACCACAGGGCCCTTAAGCTTAAAGGGAAATCCAACCTTGATAGCAAACCTGTCTGGAATAAAGCAGAAAAATCAAAGAAGCATCATACTGATGAAAGTTTGAATGAAATCAGGAAGGAAAAATTAGAAAGTTACGAATTTTTGAAAGTTGCAATCACTATAGGTATGGGCCCTTCAAATTGGCTGACTTGATAATGTCTATGTGATGTAGTGGCCGAGTTGGTAGTGGCGGACAACTTTCCAATTTGCTCTTATACACAAAAGGACTAAAATTTCAACTTTTCATAAATGTATGACTTAGGAATTGTCTTGTAATAATGTACTCTCCATGATATATTTTGAGTAGTGCCCAGAGGGTGAAGGCACTTGGGAGAAAAACAGAAATAAGTGATATTTTTCTACACAACAAACGGGACAGTAATCCATCACTACGTCACAATCCACTGACAAAATTGCTGATTTGAGATTCGCATAGCTATAGTGATCTCAAATTTCAAACACTCATAACTTTCTTAATAGTGGTCTGATTTATTTCAAACTTTCGCCATTCTGTTTCTCTGATTTTTATGCTTTCATTCAAATGAACTTATTAGAAGGGTTGGATTGCCCTTTAAGTTGTTCCAAAAGAGCCCGAAGGACCAGCAACTCTAGACAGTCAAGAGGACTGCTTTAAACTATGTTATGGGGTAATAGAATCACAGTAAATCTCTATTTCGGTATAAACAAAATAAAATCTGATTTTAAGAGCCCAAATGTTACATAAGGGATTCAAGAGCATCAAACTATAGTAAGTTGATATACATACATGTACATGTGTTTATATACTATACCCGTAGGTACTTGTTAATTCAACCAACCTAAAGCAATTTTAGGGGCATCTGAGGGGATGTACCAGGGAGCCCTGAAGCTATTCATATTGCGGCCGAATAGGAAATGCGTGAAAAATCATGTATTTTACTGACAAGAATATTAAAAAATATGCTTCATGATGTGTCGAATCCATTGATGATAGGTGTGGATAACAAATTATACACTGCGGGCACCTCATGTACATGTACACCTTCCATCACCATGCTAAGGTCCATTTTCTTGAATAAATCATAAATACGGACCCACCGAAAGGCTCTACAGTGTCTTAATGTAGTGATCATTATCAATATTTCTTGTTTCATTTTTCTCATTATAAAGAAGTATGTATAATCTTGTAAGCTCCCCTCCCATTTGCTCTGTACTAAAAATTAAAAAAAATCTTAAATTTTTATTTTCCCTCAAGAAAATGTTCAATCATACATACCGGTACACCCTAAATATAATTATTGCAAATATGTTTCTATACATGTACATCCCCTGTATGGAAAAAATATATTCCCTCGTCAATAACAAAGAAAATTAAGTTCATGAAATTTCATGTACAGAGCAAATTGGAGAGGAGCTCGCAAGATACGTCACAGTGTTGCCAATTTGTGTTTGATTGATTCAACAATTCATAACTTTCTTATTTTTAATCAGAATTTGCTAAAGCTTTTACTGACCTATTTCTCTCATTTTTTCTGCTTCTGTTAAAACCAACTTAATATCAGGGTCGACTTCCCCTTTAATTAAGAGATTAATTGACTTTCATCCATCCATTCATTTATTGTTTTATTGTCCATATATGAAGATTTGTCATGTCTACATTTGTACATGCATTATAAAAGGGAAAAGTACATACTTACATATTTTGTGGAATTAAGCATTATGTTACTATTCTTAAAATCAATTGTATTGTACTTTTTTGTTTATAAATGTGAATATTATTCCATGTTACACTGTTCAAGTTTTTCCCATATTACCTTTCTGTCTATTTTCCTTGACTTTCTAATTTATTCTGTAGTTGAGGATACTGCTCTCATGATTTTCAACCATATTCTCTCTATCTCTCTCTCTCTCTCTCCCCTTTACTCTGTAATCTCTTCTCTCCCTTTTTATCTTCCCCCTCTCTCTCTCTTCCTATCCACATCTACCCCCTCTCTTATTTCTTGAACTCTTCAGTCTCCCAAACCATGCAGTATGTTTCAGGCGCGGATCCACATGTTTTAATTTAAATTTTAAAAAATTCACTTTCCGGGGGCAATTTTTATTTTTATTTTTTAGTGTTCACTACCCCCAAATAATATCGGTCGGTGCGATTTTTACATTTCCGGAGGCAAAAAAGAAAGAAGAAAAAATTTAGTGCTCACAAGGAAATAATAATAATAATAATATGTATTTTTTTAAATCCACATCCTACCTTTCTGATCATGATCAGCTTCTGAAACACAGGATCTACAAGAGAATAAATGTAATAGAATTATCAGCCATGTCACCGATGTTTCAAGTCTCAATTTCATTGCTTTCCTCAAAATCATTTTCTCAATGTACAAGTTGAAGTTGGTACTAAACGTTACTCAAATATCAATGACAACAAAAGAAAACACGTTATCAACCAGTTATGACTTAAATTCAAAGATATACCATTATATACATACAGTCAAACCTGTCTATAGCGACCGCCCAAGGGAAACACAAAAAGTGGTCTTTGTAGACAGGTGGTCTATGTAGACAGGTTCCTTAAGTACATGTTTCAATGAGAAACCATTTTCAAGGGAAACAAAAAATGTGGCCTTTGTAGACAGGTGGTCTTTGTAGACAGGTGGTCACTAAAGCAGGTTTGACTGTATATTCAAAAGTATTGTTTGTCATATAAGAAATAAGGGGAAAAATTGTACTTTTCTCAGACGTTATACAATTTTACAATCATCATTTATAGTACATCTTAATTTCAAAATGACAATATGGTTCAATAAACATGGAGAGATCCCCCCTCCCCCCCTCCATGTTGATGAACTATAATATTGTAAAACCAGAGACTATCAATGAGTTTACAAGTGGTCCAAATTAGTTAAACTTTCATGGCATTCCCAATAAATATTGGAATTACAACTCTTTAATTTTGGAAGTCTCTTAAAAGTATTACAAAGTTTTGGTATGGGGTCATGAATTTGGTTCAAACAAACATATTGGAAGCATATGCGATTTTACAATATTCAATGATCGTTGTCGCGGTTTAAATCGAGTCTACAGTGATGAAATTGTAAATAATAAACTCTTTATGTTGTATAGCGCCCTCTCAAGACTGATATTACTTCAGCTTTAAAACAATGTTTCTTGACTACAATCGACCGATTTGCTATTCCTGTTTGGAAGTTATATATCAGAACTGCATATTCTGAGATTTTCATGGTCATAGCTACCATGGAATGGCTTTAGGCGCTATTTGAAATATTTGAAATTTACCGGGAGCACCGGTAAATTTTGATTATTCAATTTGCTCAAAAGCAGAAGTGTTTTAGGGGCTACATTTTTTAGTGCTTATAATACATCCACAGGGGCATCCAAATATATCAAAAATTTAAAGAATTACTATCCATCCAATTTCAAAAATTCCCAAAACTTTGCATTACCTTTAAGTTTCTCGCAATATAAATAGCCATAATGTCAACTACAATGTATTTGCCAAAGTTTCATGAGGGTTTCCGGCTTCACAGTACATGTACACTGTGAAACATACTTTTAAGATGGAGCTGGATGATTTCTGGATCAATGCTTCCAAATAAAGTTTTAGTCCTGTCATGGTACTGTAATGAAGGATGCCATATGTGTGAACAGCACTAAATTACAAGAGGTCATATATTACCTATGGGGCGCCATGTGACACTTGTGATTCTTTCACAAAATCACTCAAATAATTCAAATTCTTGTGCATTACATACATGTACATGTAGCACTGCAGTAATGACACGTCCCCCCTGAAAATTCGAAAAAGTGCACACAAAAAAAGTATAGCAAATAATGACTAAAGACTGCAAGCCACTTTTAGGCTCTGGAGGGCCCAAGAGTGCAGCGTTTAGACAAATTAAAATGCAAAATCTTCTTGCTCGGGAGCTACGCTCCCTCGCATAATATCCTTCAAAATGTACAAGTAAATATTGTAGAAAAGTGAAGTGTGAAAAAAGTACTGTGCTTGTGTTTTATATTATAGTTTTGCTAAGGAATGTAATGTTTTGATATAACAAAACTTCAAAAACCTGTGAGGGGGTAGTCACTTTTGTCACCTTCACCCCTCTTGTTCACTATGCTCCCTCGCACTGGCGTACTGATGGGGCTTGGGGCTTGGTTTATTTCTAATTTGATACCAGGGATTCACAGAATGATGTTGCTGAAATGGCATGATTTTCCCTAAGCTTCCGGGGGCTCTGGCCCCTGGACCCCACAAGGGCCCTAAAGCAGGCCCCTGGATGCGATCATCTGACCATTATGAAATGCCTAAAACCCCTGAGCTTCCGGTGGCTTTGCCCCCTGGAGCCCACCAAGGGCCCTAAGGCGGCCCCTGGATGCTCGTCTGATCGTAATTTAATGCCTAAAACCCCTGAGCTTCTGGGGACCCCACTCCAATTAGTGACCTGCATGCCAGTGTCACAAATAAGGTATCAAAATATGCTCATCTGACCGTAGTTAAATGCCTAAAACCCCGTGAGCTTCCGGGGGCTCCGCCACCTGGACCCCATCAGGGGCACTTAGGCAGGCCCCTGGATGCTCAATTGCCCATAACTAAATGCCTAAAAACCCCTGAGCTTTATGGGGCTCCGCCCCTTGACCCCCCGCCCGGGCTTTGCCCCTGGACCCCACGCCAATTTACTATCCACTTGCCACGCTCACTTTGCTCTACTTGATCGTAAATACTTTAGCCCCCCACTTTGAAAAACGTTCCGGGGCCTGCATGTAACATATATTAACAGTGGTGGTGGTGCAGATTTTTCTCCCCCAAACGTTTTTGCTCATTACGCCACTGCTCCCTCGTCCCTCGCATTTCGTCCCCCCCGGTCATGAAAAGAAATCGCCGCCCCTGGTACATACATGTACATGTATTGTTTGTTTGGAGCCAAATAGGCATTAACTCATTACTTCACATACTGTAGTTAATGCCCTTCTGGCTCCAAAGAGATGACATTTTAGTTTTGAAATATAAACAATAATCAACAGTGATACATGTAGAAAATAATGCATTTTTTCAATTTACATTTATTTATTTTCTCTACAGTCTACACTTACTTTATCTCAGCATCCACTGCTTGATTGTGAGGGATATCTTCTTCTACGCTATAATCCAAGATGGCTCCTACTCCATAGCGATTCAAACATTCAATTTTAGGTTTGATCGATGGCTGGTCTTCCCCTGCTACAAAATGGCCGTAGAAAGTTGCCTTCATCAATCTTTCAAACAAACGCTTTCCAAGAAGCTTTTTGGAATAGCTCAGCAGCTGTAAATTTAAACATTTTATAATAAATGATAATACATGTAGTAATTCATTCATCTTATTTGTAGATTTGATTGTACAGACTACAGACATATCTGGGCCCTGTTGCATAAAACTTACCATTAATGGTAACTTTGCCATCAATGGCAACTACCCTGGTAACAGGGCTCAACAGCCAATCAAAATCAAGGTTCCCATGGTAGTTACCATTGATGGCAAAGTTTAACCATCAATGGCAAGTTTTATGCAACGGGCCCAGATGCTGCTGAATGCTCCTGTGTAAAAATGTTTTATGTTCTTGTCTAATGCTCTTCTCCACATTTGTTTACTTCACTCACTTTCACTGAATTTACCCTGTTCATATTTTAACAACTTTTCTCAACAGAACTATCAATCATTTTGAGGGATAGATCTAGTCACATACCAATTACTTTATACATTCGTTCTGCCATAAATAGAAATAAAACATGCAAAGTCTACTACTATCAATCTTACACGATAAAACTCGACTGAAATGAAATGTAGATTTAGTTGTAGTATACTTACATGGCCTGGACAGTTTACAACTAAATTATTCATACCCTTGGCCTCACCATGTTTTGTTATTTTTCAAGACTGAAAAATTGATTTGTCCCAATATATGTTTCTTGAGGATGTGACATATTAGAGCTTACATCTAAAAGTATTCAACAAAGGCTCTAATTCAACCAGTCCACCTTTCATTCTCAAGTAAAAAAGGAAAACAAATCATAACATTTACAAGGTGTAAGAATAATTGAGTTGTTAACTGCACATGTATACAGAAAAAATCTGTCTGGTTGGAGGGGGTTTAACTCTTTAAAAACTTTTGCATGGTTTCGTGGAGCCAGAAGTAACAGCAGGGGAACATATTCCCACATGAATCAAATAGATTGATTTTTTGGTCTAGTCTACATGTCAAATGGATTTCAATATGTTCCAAGAAAAGGCAAAGGTCACATTAAAAAAGTACCGTATGTTAATGTTTGATAATGTACTGTGTAATGTTTTTGCTATTAACATGTTGAGCCTTACACTTACAGACGTTATCCGTTAAGTAACGTAAGAATAAGAATAAAAACACACTTATTGACATTACCTGTTTATTGTACTTGACAAGGAAGTCAAATTGACAGAGTTTGAGAACCATGACTGATCTCATTAACTCTAATGTAGTCTTGCTCCTGTAGGCAACTTCAGATTCTGAAAATGAGAGATCCAAACTTCTCCGCGAGGGTCCAGTTCCTGCCTCATCATGGTTCACAAGTTCCACCTCATCCTCATCATTGCTAACATTAGAAATTTTCCCAATGCTCACGGGCTTTGGAGATGGTGCACTAGCACTCTTGAATTTCACACTGGTTTCACTGCACAACAAAACACGACCATGTCTGTGATGCCATTCCACTGCCAATGGCAATGGCCTGCGACTTCTGCTGATGGAGAGAAGATTGAGTCGGGATCGCGGGAGGATGGTGAGGCGATACGCCATTGCTATAATCTGATTTGGTTTGGTTGGTGGCTGTTTAATATACTCGAAGCAGTTATACTTAAAGTACCTGTAACTATCACGTCTACATTTGCATAATAATAGGCTTTAGTATGAAAACAAGCTGATTAGCGATTGTGTAAGCGCACCGCGCCCCTTCCCTCTGTTCTCGATGCACGCTCGGGTTCACACACTCCGCTCCTCGTAGCGTAGTAGGCCTAGAGTCTACTCGTACGTACTAATAAAAGGGAATATTTTTTAGCATGTGTTTTATTGTTCGTGCAACCTTGCTTCCTCGTAGCTAAAATAAAAATAGAGTTATGTTGTGTGATTAGTGAACACGCTTTACAATTTCCATTCACAATACCTCTCACATACATATCTCTACATATTAGAAGGTTGCGTGTTCGAATCACGTCGGGGTCACCAATTTAGACTAGAGATATGTTGTAAAGCGTGTTCACCATTCACAATACCTCTCACATACATATCTCTAAAAGTGTGCCTGCATAACAAACTGGTAATTTGTCTACAGATCTTCGTGATAGGCTGCATCAAATGAAAATTAACAATAGAAAAAGAAAGAAGCTCGGCAGGCGACTTGGCGGGCAGATTGTAGACTGGTCTACTTTGGTCTATTGCAGTGATCGCCGGTCACGGTACTGTCTGTACGCAGAAAATCAGCACGATCCTACTATTATGTATCTCCTTGGTAGTACTGAGTAGTAAGATATGACGCGCTACACTCACGTCATACAGTGTTTTGCAAGGATGAAATGTCTAGACTTAAAACCTGTTTTTCCCGTTAAATTATTGTATCAAAATATTAAATTTGTGATATATTTGATTATTGGTAGTTGTAAAAATAATTTATGACATGAATTATTTTTGTTTTTGTTCTTAATAATTTTCAAATTGAACGTATTATCTTGTTTAAAGAAAAAAATCTTTAAAAATGTTAATAAAAGACTGATCATGTCTTGGCAGCTGGCGACATTTATTTCCATTGTTTTGATTGGTTGAAAAAGTGGGCGTGTAGGAGGTTCGCCGTGTGAATAGTAACCAGAACTTATTTGAACGCCCTGTGGGGGCAGATAAAGGCTTAAAAGAGCAAACAAACAAACAAACAAACAAAATGAATTAAAAATCTTCATTTATAACATATTTAAAAGGTATATACAATTGTCACTAAGTCTGTGAACACTTTTTCTTTTCTCGTTACAGAAATGAGGGAAGAAAACAAAATGAAATCAATAAGAAAGGTGAGGTATCCTTAAAGATACTATGTCCCTTTTGCAGCCAACATCAAATTCTGTAGAACTTTGCAGGAATTATGAATATGTCATGTATGTCCCATCTGTGAAATTTAAACGTTAGCAGTGTCCTAATATTCAAATTATGCAAGGAAACCCGTTTACTTGCTAGACTTCACTGTCAGACACTATTGAGTGACTGACTGGCTTTTCATCTTTGGTAATAACATACATAAAATGAGCTGTAAAGGGTACATGAGCATTTGTCTACATCAATAACCCACTTCTTGTAATGGCCAAAATTAAACTGATTGAATCTTTGCGCAGCATAAAACGTACGACCATTCGGTACAATGGTCTGAAAAATCAGACTATTACTTACTGGCTCTATAGCTCCTAAGTCGATTCGACAACTAATAGTCGTTATTTTCCCACTTAAAGACATTTTCAAGCCCCCCTTTTTTTAGGGAAGTTCTAAATTAGTATTGTCTTTCAAATGCCGTTGGAATTTAACCTTTTCATTTTTTTGGCCTGCAAATGGGACATAGTACCTTTAAAATATACAAATAAGTAAATAAATAAGTAATACTAATGGGATTTTGTAACCCTTATACACTGACTGAATATGAAATTCTTTACCATTCTCTTAACATTTAGAGGGATGATCGAGGGGAAAGCTAAAATGGTGGCTTAGAAGACTTGAATTCCACCATTATATAGCATAAACAAACTTAGCAATCCCAATTTAAAAAGTTCTATTCTTGGCATTAAACTTCATTTCTATTTTAAAAGTACTTGGTCTATCATATTAGTAACATGGCAGAAATTCGGCCCGAAAAGTCTTTAAAAAGCTACATTCATGAAATTCATCACCGACCCTCTCGTTTTTACATCGTGTACAAAATCTTTCATAAAAACTTATATCGCCAAATCTTCCTATAGCACCACTGGGAGAAGAGTTTTGCCCAGTCTACATTCTGTCAAATTAATTGCATTTTTTTTAAAGGGGGAATATGAACAAATATTTGTCAAGAACACATTTTGTATATTCTATAATTCTGCAGGTGCTATATGTTTCAATAGTGTTATACCAGTCTGATTCAAGATCAACGGCGTACAAAGTCCAGTATTCATTCATGATTTTTTTTTTAGAAGATAAACATCAGTTAGACATATCACCCACTCTACTCCTGATTAAACTTTTGTACAGATTAACCTGCTTGTTAACTCGTTACGTACCCGGAACTCTAGATCAGGGTCGGATTGGGCCGTTCGATTTGTGCTACGTGCCGGCAAACAGTAACAATTACATTAAAAGAATAATAAGTGTTACGACGATTTAAAATAGGTTTCATGATATTAAGATGGTTTTGATAAAAGCTGAAAATGAGAGAAACAAATTAGTGAAAGTTTGAGCAATATCCTATTAAAATAGGAAAGTTATGAATTTTTAAGTTGTCATCACAAACACAAATTGGCAACACTGAGATGTATTTTACGAGCTCCTCTCCAATTTGCTCTGTACAGAAAATTTCATGAACTTTCATTTTCTTAGTTATTGATGACGGAATAGATTTGTTTCATATGCAGAGATTGTATATAAACATATTTGCAATAGGCCTAATCATATTATTTAGGGTGAATGTATGATTGAAAATTTTCCTAAAGCCCCATTGCACTACTTGTAGCTATTTGCTCCCTCTATATAGAAAACAATGCATAAGCGGTGCCCGTTGGTCCCCCATGATCCTCTTTTTCTTATGTTAATTCAGAGCTGAGTTGATGAGATAACCACCTGTCAGTGACTAGCAGGGTGGTCTCATCCCTCCTGGCCAAACTAGTGCAGACGGGCTTTAAGGGAAACTAGAAGTTTTAGAAGTTTTTTAGTAAAGGGCAAATGGGAGGGGACGTACCAAGATACTTTGCAGAGTTACCAATTTGTGTTTGATTGATTGCACCTTCAACAATTCGAAACTTTCTTAGTTTTAATCGTTTTTTGCTCAAACTTTCACTGACCTGTTTCTCTTATTTTCTGCTTTAATTAAAACCAACTTAATATCAAGGTGGACTTCCCCTTTAAAATGCAAAAACTTTAAACATTCAAAATCAAAATGTTCCTCCTTTGTTGCATATTTCGTCGCGAATTTCGTCGCGAATGTTGTTCTTGCTTTAGTTGTATTCTATTTCTCTTTCTCTCCTCTGTTTCTCTCTCTCTCTCTCTCTCTCTCTCTCCTCCCTCTTTCTCTCACACACACGCGCGCGCACACACACACATTCCCCTCTCTCTCCATTTCATTTTCTTTTTCCTTGAATTTTAATCGGACATCTACATTCTGCCCTTCCTAGTTGCCAATTCTCTCCTGGCGAGGTTAAATCGCTTATGTGAGCATTCGAAACAAACTTTACCTCGCATACAATAATAATAATAATATTTTTGCTTATATAGCGCTTAATACGTCGGGAATGTCCGAGTTTCTAAGCGCTTTACATTATTACCCCGGTCATGGTCATCGGATTCTGGCTTGCCCGCACACAATGTATGCACTTTCTCCACTCCCTGATACTAGTACTAGGCAGAGCTACTAGGCTCAAAATGCTAAGTATATACCCATTGGCTTTCGCATCCTACCGGGTACCCATTTAACACCTGGGTGGAGAGTGGCAAATGTTACATTGTTTTCTATGTTTTTTTTTTTTTTACTGCAAGAGCATCATTTCAGAAATGATAGTAGAATTCGACTGTTTTGAAACAGATCAAACATTATTACATTTTACTTTCAATCTAATTGTTACTTTTCTGTTTGTTTTATTAAATCAATTACACTAGTCATCAGAGTCTTGATTTGGTTTTATTTCTGAAAGAAGGCGCGTATAATGCATAATACTGTATTTGCTATTTTACTACAGCCAAGCTTTATGAAGGCAACATTTCCTGGAATTTGATGGAATTTTCTTAAAACTTCACTTGAAATGCCCCTTACGTGGATTTTTTTTATTTGGAAGAATTGCTAGAGAGACCAACGTCGTACGACTTGTCGCACACTACCTGAATATGAAATTTAAACTTTAAATTTTGCGAGCGATCGAAAAAAATTATAGAAGAAAGGATTTTCCAGGGGGGGGGGGCGAAGCCAACGTGTGCGCGTAAACGCTAGCCCTTTTCATACAACAACATGTTGTCTCGGGAACCACTTCTATCTTTAGGGATGTGGTCCAGAGGCCCCAGGAAGTTCTTGAATATTCAACAAAACTTTTGAATAAAAATGGCCGTCATGAGCGATAAAAATTGTAATATTTCCTCCTTAAAAGTCAAACCCATTTCATTTCATTTTTAGAAATAACCTCTCATTCTCTCTTAAAGACAATTTTGTAGAACTTTTTTTCCCCCGTATTGTTGTACAGGTGAGGTAAAATTGGGTACCTGGCAGGAATTAATTCCTTGAAATGGTAATGGCAGCACAGCTAAAGCCGGGGTTATAATTTCCGAATTTGGAAGTGCAGAGACGTTTTAATGGGATATGCGCTATCAGGCGCGGATCCACGGGGAGGGCCCGACGGCCCGGCCCCGCCAAAAAAAAGGAAAAAAAAAAAAAAAGGAGAAAAAGGAGAAAAGGGAGAAAGGAGAAAAATAGTGCTCTACCCCCGCTCAGGCGCGGATCTACGGGGTTTAGGGTTTGACCCCCCCCCCCTTGGGCCGCCAAGAAAAGAAAGAAAAAAAAGAAAAGAAAGAACGCACACTGGAGAGAAACCTTTCAAGTGCAAATATTGTGAGAAGAAAAATCGCCTCGCCGCTACGCGGCTAGTGGATGATGCTCCGCATCGTCATTGGGTCAAACTGTTTAAACTGTTACTTGATTTAATTAAAAAGACGTTATCATGCACTGCTTTTTATGGTCAGCATTGTGTTAGTAGATGCCAGGAAAACATCACTGACAGGGGTTCAAAATAGCCCCCCAAAAAATCGCCTCGCCGCTACGCGGCTCGTGGACGATGCTCCGCATCGTCATGGGGTCAAACTGTTAAAACTGTTACTTCATTTAAAAGACGATATCATGCCCTGCTTTTTATGGTCTCCATTGTGTTAGTAGATGCCAGGAAAACATCACTGACGGGGGTTCAAAATAACCCCCCAAAAATCGCATCGCCGCTACGCGGCTCGTGGACGATGCTCCGCATCGTCATTGGGTCAAACTGTTTTAACTGTTACTTGATTTAAAAAGACGTTATTATCATGCACGGCTTTTTATGGTCACCATTGTGTTAGTAGATGCCATGAAAACATTACTGACGTGGGTTCAAAATAGCCCCCCCCCCCAAATCGCCTCGCCGCTACGCGGCTAGTGGACGATGCTCCGCATCGTCATGGGGTCAAACTGTTTAAACTGTTACTAATTCATTTAAAAAGACGATATCATGCCCTGCTTTTTATGGTCTCCATTGTGTTAGTAGATGCCAGGAAAACATCACTGACGCGGGTTCAAAATAGCCCCCAAAAATCGCCTCGCCGCTACGCGGCTCGTGGACGATGCTCCGCATCGTCATGGGGTCAAACTGTTTAAACTGTTACTTGTTTTAAAACGACGTTATCATGCACTGTTTTTTATGGTCTCCATTGTGTTAGTAGATGCCAGGAAAACATCATTTACGGGGGTTCAAAATAGCACCCCCCCCCAAAAAAAAAAAATTACGAATTGGGCCCCCCTCATGCCGCCGGCTGGATCCGCCCCTGTGCGCTATACAAGAACTGAATATTATTATTATTACTTTCGTCCGCAGTCTTCTTAGTTTCATGTCGAGCCAACTCATCGGAAATGTACATGTGTATATTTAAGTTGCATGTTCCTCCTTTCTCTCTCTCTATCTCTTCTTCTCTTTGACATTATTTTCTCTTTCTTTTCTAATTTTTCTTCCGTCGTTCTCTCTTTTCCCCATTTCCATGTTTGTTAGGCCGTCAAAAAGGGAGGGCCATGGCCAATTCGCCCCCCCCCCCGATCCGTCACTGATTAAGTACGTTGATGCAGGCTTTGCGCATAACTTGCGGCGGGATTTGGTTTCCATCCCATTCACTACGTTGCTGACCCGTTACTCAGAGTAGCGATTTTTTATTTTATTAGTATATTTCCTTGTCCCCCTTCTTTCTCTCTTTCCTTTTTCTCTATTCTTCTTTTTACCTTCTTTTCTCTTTCTTTGCTCCCTTTTCTTCCGTCGCTTTCTCTTCCACCTTTGAGTATGATCTTGGTGAAGGCAATGACGCTGTCACGAGTCATTGTAATTATTGTACAGAAAGCCAATTCTCTCATAAGATGGGTAATTCTGGTGATAACGAGCTTTCTTTTCTTCATTTTAATGTTCGTAGTATGCAAGCAAACTTTGATAAATTAAATATATTTTTGCGGAACATGTGCTACAGTTCTATGGTTATAGGAATCTCTGAAACTCTGTTATCGAGTGAAACTGAAGGAAATGTATTTTCTCTTCCAGGAAGTAATTTAATTATGAATAATCGACAATATAGAAAGGGAGGAGGTGTCGCGTTGTATGTCCCCACGTAGTTGAATTACCGAGTTTTAAATTAAGTTAATGTAATGAATGATTTAATGGAAAGTGTCTTTGTAGAATTGTTTATTCCTGGCAGACGGAATGTTATAATTTGGGTCGTTTATAGACCGCCACAAGGTAATGTTAATTTGTTATAAATGAAATGCAAACTGTGTTGTCAAATTCAATATTGTTAAATAAAATAGTCTTTGTCATGGGTGATTATAATGTTAATCTTCTTCAGCACGATGAGAATGCATACGTTTGTGACTTTTGAGCATGTTTATATCTTTCTCTTTATTGCCCTTATTTACTAAACATACCAGAGTTACAGACACTTCTTCTACTCTCATTGATAACATTTTTTTTATATTAATGTACGACCTTTCCCAGATGCGGGTATTATAATTTCAGATTTGTCTGACCACTTTCCAGTATATGCGAGGATGTCTTTTGGTAGGAATATCTGTAATATTTCTTGCAATAGCTACCGGTATGTTCGAAAAAGTAATCCTACCAGTATTGCTAAATTGAGAGATGAGTTGTTAGCAACTGATTGGAGTAAAGTATTACGTGATTATGATGTTGATAGCTCATATGATAAATTCTTAAATACATTCTTTTTGCTGTATATGATAAAAATTTAACATTATGTAAATGTAATAGAAATCGTAGAACAACCCCTCGATTGCCATGGATTACTAATTCTATATTGAGGTCAATAAATAGGAAAAATAAGTTGTACTATAAGTATAAGATAAGTAAGTCTCAGTCTTCTCATAGGAAATATACCATTTATGGGAATACTCTTACTTCAATCATACGTGCTGCTAAGAAGCAGTATTACTTTGCTCAATTTCAGGCGACACATAATGATATAAAAGGGACATGGAAAGTGATTAGGAATGTTTTTAAGCCAAAGCAGAAAGCGTCTGTTTTAAGTAAATTAAACATTGATGGGAATGTAGTTGATAATCCAGAAGTTATTGTAGATATATTCAATGAATATTTTGTAATATGGGCCAGAATTTGTCGCGTGTCATTCCAGAGTCTAAAAAAAAACATTTCAATCTTTTTTAGGAAACCCTAAATCATAATAGTTTATTTGTATTGCCAACGACTGTAGAAGAATTATTTGATATTGTACATTCTTTAAAGAATAAGAAAAGTCCAGGTTGTGACTTGTGACTATGTAACTGTTGGTATTGTACAACCCCTCGTACATTATATTTAATCTATCAATTACCACTAGTGTTGTACCCATGAAAAGGAAAGGAAAATTGCAAAGGTTGTGCCCATTTTTTAAAAGGGTGATGCCCTTATCTTGAATAATTATTATCGTCCTATTTCTTTGTTGACTTCCTTTTCTAAAATTCTTGAGAAGCTAATGTATACTCGGGCGATAAAATTTCTGACGAATGCTAACATTTTGTCAAATTTTCATTTTGGTTTCCGTGATAAACACACTACCACTCATGCTATTCTACATTGAATTTTGGTGCATATGGATAAGATATCCAGTGCCTTAGATGCACGCATGCTATATACAGTTGGTGTCTTCTTAGACTACTCTAAAGCGTTTGATACTGTAAATCATTATATTTTAATAGATAAACTGTGCCATTATGGTGTAAGTGGAATAGCATTAGATTGGTTTAGATTTTAGACTGTTAGAAGCTACTTAACAAATAGGAAACAGTGTGTTTCTTTATTAATGGAATTGATTTAGATTTGCGGGACGTCACTTGTGGGGTCCCACAGGGATCTCTTCTAGGCCCGCTTTTGTTTATTGTGTATTATAACGATTTTCAACTTTCCTCAAAGATGTTATCATTCATTTTATTTGCAAATGACTCGAGTGTATTTTTCTCTCACAGAAATCCTCAAACTCTTTTGCAGTCTGTAAACTCTGAGTTGACTAATGTGACTTTGTGGATTCATGCAAACAAGTTGTCTTTAAATCTTTAAAAAAAACTAATTATATGCTCTTTAGTAATTCCCTGAGTATATTGCCTGGAAATGTAATGTTCAATGGTGTTGAGATTGAAAGGGTATCTACATTTAAATTTCTTGGCTTACATATTGATGAACATTTAAATTGGAAGTACCATAATTATTAGTAAACTTTGTAAATTATTGTCAAGAAATACTGGTGTAATTTATTGAAATCTGTGTTCCCACTGAATATTTTACGTATGTTGTACGCAACTTTACTTTTGCCATATTTGAACTATGGTGTGGAAGTTAGCTTGGGGTAACTCGTTAAAATCTCAAATGGATAAATTACTACTGGTACAGAAAAGAGTAATACGAATTGTTTGTAATACTCACTATCTTGCGCATACATATGTTCTTTTTTATAATTAGTGTTTTGAAAGTTGAAGATATTTATCATTTACAACTAGGAGCTCTAATGTATGAATTGATTGCAGGTCTACTGCCCGTCTCGCCCCCCCCCATACTCTTGGGTCGGAGGGACCGCTTTCGTGTTCCCAAAATCTCCGATAAAGGGGTACTTTCGCGCGACAAAGTCCGACCCGAGAATTGTATTAAAAAAGGGGGTATATTTGACTTTTAACCCGGAGATTTCTTTAAAAAGGGGGTGTTTTTACTTTTTCTCTCTCTGGATTGCTTAATTAGAAATTTAAAAAGAGGGTCATAAAATATCTTGAATATCATATTAGATAGGGGGTACATTGAGCAGTGTTCGGATATAAGGGGGTCTTCAAGGCAGGAAAAGCCCGCGAAAACCCGCGAAAGGGGGTTCAGAAATTTTGGCAGTCCTCAGATAGGGGGGTGCTTTCAAAGAGAGGGAACAAGCATACGCGTACCCTAAATAAATAACACTGAGTGGGGCCCGGGGCCGGGGCTGCCAGTAGCCTTGGCTAGAATATTTAAGAAAAATAACCAAGTTATTCCACACGACATGCGCAAGCATAATTATCACTTACGTCTTGTTAGAACGCAATTTGCCCTCACTACAATACATTGGGGTCCACTTGAACCAAGAATAGCGCAATCGGTCAGTATTTATGTATTTAAGCGCAAACTATGACCGTGAAGTTACTTTTTTTGAGTCGATATTGAGTCTAGGTTTATAGTTTGATCCATATTTAAGAAAATTATTTGCTATATAGGTCAGCGTATTTCTACTCCCGTTTCTCACATCTATTCATCTGTCTGTCTTGTTTAGTTTTTGTCTGTGTTTCAGTCTTGTTGTTTTGCCTCTCTCTGTCTACCGTGTTTTTTGTCCTGTTGCTCGTAGTATTTTCCTGCTTTTTATAGCCATTATTTAGTAGTCAGCATATGAATTTGTAACCCCCGATTTCTTTCACCTAATTTGAAGCTTTTAATCAGCTAGCCCGGGTCAGCTGTGCGCATACAGAACCGACTACGCGTACAATGTCCGCGCAGCTGTGCGGCTGAATCTGATTGGCTCTGATTGGATCACTCTAGGTTCGCGACTGTTCTATTTAGAGCACGGGTGATTGAATAAAAAAAGGGAGTCTAATACTTAGTAATGGAGGTCTTATAGATGATGAATCAGTAATATGGCCAATATACACACATACACACAGTTCAATTCGATTATTATTTTCCGTATGCAATGCATGAGAGAGTAAGCGCAATTATGATCCACGTTAAAAACCCCTTGATTTCCCCCGAGCAAGAATGGTACGACCCGGTCCGCTGGCTACCTACATATTTCAGCGATCAATTTAAGAGGCACACACGTTAATCAATGGAGAAAATGGAGTTCCCAAAATCAGACGGAGGTACCGATTGGTTTTGTCTTTTGACGGTGGTTTTTTCATCCATTGAAAATCATTTATATATGAAAATGTTCAGAATGAACTGAATGACATGAATCTTTTTCCGATGGTAAAAAATAGCCCTCTCCCGGCAAGAAACCGACAGATATAGCCAGGATTTTTCAGTCAAAAAGTCGGATACCACAGAAATTTTGACCAAATTGATGAAATATAATCAAAAAATGACGGTGCGATGGAACAACAAAATATCGTGATTTTTACATCACCGTAAAGAAGAAAAGTCAAATTTTCTAATGCTTTTTCAGATGGTGAACTAGGCCTATCGGATCAAAAGATGTAGTTGAAAAGGGCCGGAATTTGGCATATTTTTAAAGCTTTTCACGTCGGTGCGCGGTACGTTTGAAGAGGTGACGCTTAAGTGTATGGGTAAAATCCATATGTAGATTTTATCATACTTAATAGGCCTATGTTTATATTTTCTCAGTTCTTTAGTTAGTTAAGTTTGTAAGCATGTTAATGTATGCAGTATTATCTGACGAGTTTGTTCATTTAGGACCATGATACTGAGGCCTACTCACAATTAAGCTAGTATGAGGGACCTTAATTCCACAGCAAGCCTTGCTCAGTCAACCAAGGTCACCTCATCTTTCTATTGTAACGCCATATTCTGTCAACTTGTTATATTCATGTCATATTTGTAATGTGTGTTATGAACGAAAGATAAATAAAACTTGAACTTGCCATATATAAAGGGCCGGCCGCGGTCGATTCGGCCCTCATCCGGGACCATGGGGCCAATCTATCTATCTAAGTATCTTCTCCCAGTTCGGAGGTTGATTGCAACATCTCTCCATTTCACTCTATCTTCTGCCATTCTGGTGCACTCTCGCAGTTTTAGTCCACTCCAGGGCCCCGTATTACAAAGAGTTGATATCAATCTTAACTTATTTGCGATTGATATCAATCGCAACCATGTACATAAGAGATAGGAGAATGCAAACTTGCGATTGATTGGAGGACTTACGATTGATTTGGATCAATCGTAACTCTTTGTAAGACGGGGCCCAGTTCTTGACATTCTCTTCCCAGTTGATTCTGGGTCTCCCTCTAGGTCTACTTCCTTCCACTCTTCCTTCCAATACATCCTTTAAGAGGCTTTGGTGCCTTTTAACATGACCAAAGTATTTGACTTTTCTCTCCTTAACTAATCCTACTAGTGCAATTTGTTTACGCCCTGCCATGTGCAATATCTCTTTGTTGGTTTTCATTCGTTTCCAGGATATCTTCATCATTCTTCTGTAGATCCACATTTCAAAAGATGTTATTCTATTTTCCATGGCCTTGTTTATTGTCCATGTTTCTGCTCCATACAATAGGACAGACCATACATAACAGTTTACTAGTCTCAACCTAAGTGCAAATTTCACCTTTCTATTTGTGAATAATCCTTTCATTGCCAGAAATGTATTCCGAGCAATTTCTATTCTTCTTTTTATTTCTGCTTCGCATCTGGCATCATCTGTGATATTTTGTCCTAAGTAGATGTGATTACTGACTTGCTCAATGATATATCCATTGAGTTTCAAACATATTCTAGGCTTGTTCTCTGTTCTACTAAAAATCATTGATTTAGTTTTCTTGACATTCGTGCTTAGACCAAACTCTTCACTTTTGACTTTTACAATATCCAATACATGTTGTAAATCTGCTTCATTCTCTGCGCAAAGTACAGTGTCATCAGCATAACGTAAATTATTAATATTTACACCCCCAATACTAACACCTTTCATATCTGAAATTTCCCTGAATACCAATTCTGTGCACAAGTTGAACAGGGATGGAGACATTACGCATCCCTGACGTACTCCTCTTTTGATTTTTGTGTAACCTGTAATTTCATTGTTAATTTTGATGGCAGCTGTCTGCTCCCAGTAAAGTTTAGATATGAGACGTATGTTCTTACCATCTAGATTAATTTTTTGTAAGCTTTCAATCAATTTTTCGTGGTGAATTTTGTCGAATGCTTTAGAGTAGTCAATAAAGCACATATATATTTCTTTATTTACTGCCATATACCTTTCTGTCACCATTCTCATACAGAATATTGCTTCTCTAGTACCACTTTGAGGTCTAAAACCAAACTGTTCCTTACCTACTTCATTGTCAATTTGAATTTTTATTCTGTTGAGAATGATCTTTAAGAGCAACTTGGTTACATGGCTCATAAGGCTAATTGTCCGGAAATCTTCACATACACTTGCCTTAGGCTTCTTTGGAATTGGCACAAATATCGACTTTTTCAGATCTTCAGGAATATGACCTGTATTGTATATCATTTGGCAAATACTAGTCAAATGTTCAATCCCAAATTCTTTTAAGGCCACAAGTTCTTCCGTGTTATCCCATCTGGGCCTTCAGATTTAGAAGTTCCCAGTGAATGCAGAGCTTGTTTAACTTCTGATTCAAGTATACTTGGACCCTCGTTGTCAGTGATTGGAAGTTCTGGACCTCTATCATCGTCAAATAGGTCTTGGATATATTCTTCCCATCTTTGTTTAATATCATCCTTTTCAAAGAGGGAAGATGTTCCATCCTTGTTCTTGATACATCCGCTTGCTGCCTTGTTTTTCTTCTTCTTAAAATGCTTGATTTCTCTGTGCATTTCATTTGTTTGGTTTGTCTTGGAGAAATGCTCAATTCTAACACATTTTTGAGTTAGCCATTCTTCTTTTGCTCTTTTACATTCATTATCAATTTCCTTATTGATGATTCTGTATGATTTGGAGTTTCTGACTTGCTTTTGCCTCTCCTGCATCAAGTTCAGAATCTTTTCTGTCATCCATGGTTGTTTTGCTGGTTTCTTTTTAGTTGGTAGTGTCTTATTTCCATGCTGAATGCTTTTTTTCAAGCATTTCCATTCCACTTCTAGTTTCTCAATGTCATTTACTTCATTATTTGTTTGTTCTATTTCTTCTGTGACTAGACAATTATACCTATTTCTAACTTCCATAAGGTATTTTTCTGCTATGTCTGTTTTATTTAGAGCTGTGACATCCGGAAGAGAGTTTCTTTTTGTTCTGGGGTGTATTCTTTAGCTTTATTTCAACTTCTGCAATCACCGGGTTGTGATCAGAATTTATGTCAGCCCCTGGGCATGTCTTTACCTGCTTGATACAATTCTTGAACCTGTTCTTTATTAAAATATAGTCGATCTGATTTCTATTTACATCTCCTGGGCTCTTCCAGGTGTAGGTTCTTCTTTTATGTTGTTGGTAAAAGGTGTTGGTTATCACTAGATCATGTTCCTTACAGAACTGAACAAGTCGATCACCCCGTTCATTACGATGGCCTAGTCCATATTGTCCAACAATCTTTCCATCCTTACCTTCTCCGACTTTAGCATTCCAATCACCTATTACGATAACAACTTCTGTTGATTTACAATGCTTTAGCATTTCGTCTATTTGATCGTAATATTTTTCTACTTGTTCATCACTGTAATCACTGGTTGGGGCATACACTTGAATTATTACTAGGTTAAACGGTTTAGCTTTCAACTTCATTAACATTATTCTCTCATTTAATGTCCAGTAACCTAGAATGTGTTTCTCGAGATTTTTCTTGATTAACATTCCAACACCATGTTGGTGTTTTCTCCTCCGGAGTATATGAAGGTGTAATCATCTCTCTTCACGCATCCATTATCAGTCCACCTAGTTTCCGCAATACCTATAATGTCTAGTTTCATCCTATTAGCCTCCTGAATGAGGTTATCTAATTTCCCTGCCTTATACAACGTCCTAACATTCCATGTCGCAATGCGCAGTCGCTTTCCTCTTGTTTTCAGGGACAGAGCATCACAACCTAGTCTTCCTGAAGGCTTTGAACTAGGTTGGTCATTATCATGTACCTTATTTGCAAAAGGCAGCAACTCTTCCCGAAGGCTATTTACAGCAGGACTAAATGTTCGGGGACCAATCAGGCTTGCATCTCGTTTTTCTTTCTGTTTGTACTTATTCATGATGTTGCAGACAATGGTAATATACATGGTGAGGTACCAAACTCTTCCATGGTAGCTGGCCGTTGGCTCTATGTGAGCTCATCCGCCCTTAAGTTCTATAGATAGATCTGTAGGATGGCTACACACCCTATGTTATTCGGGTGATGGTTCAGTTGAGCTGTCACGAGCATGAAGAGAATGGCATGATGACACATAGCAAGCACCTTAAACTACGAAGGCACATAATGTCTCTAAAGCAAAACAAATGATAAAAGAGAGAAAATGTTAATTTTTAAAATATTTTTCTTACACTTCCTTTTGATTTTCTTGATTTTTCTTTAATTTCCTTTAAAATTTCCTTTAAATATTCCTTGACACTTTCAAAATCCCGTATTGGAAATTGAGACTGGCTGTGTATCAGGTTCGTACTATGTACAATGCCCGCTGTCGGTCCGGACTTTACCACCGTAACTTCGAGAAGTGGAAGTTCTCCCTCTACGATTAACGATTTGCATCGTACATACTTTGTACTGAGCTGACTTTGGCGACCACAACTTTGCGACCAAAAAGGTCAACGAACTTTTTAAGATAGGTCCCATTCGTACTGCGCGTAACAGGATTGATGGTGTCTTGAAGACGCCCAACAGAATTAAACAATATGCATAACAAA
>CP137672.1:15115880-15197885 GCA_037976565.1 Mesocentrotus franciscanus | reverse complement strand
GGGTGATTGAATAAAAAGAGTCTAATACTTAGTAATGGAGGTCTTATAGATGATGAATCAGTAATATGGCCAATATACACACATACACACAGTTCAATTCGATTATTATTTTCCGTATGCAATGCATGAGAGTAAGCGCAATTATGATCCACGTTAAAAACCCTTGATTTCCCCGAGCAAGAATGGTACGACCCGGTCCGCTGGCTACCTACATATTTCAGCGATCAATTTAAGAGGCACACGTTAATCAATGGAGAAAATGGAGTTCCCAAAATCAGACGGAGGTACCGATTGGTTTTGTCTTTTGACGGTGGTTTTTTCATCCATTGAAAATCATTAATATGAAAATGTTCAGAATGAACTGAATGACATGAATCTTTTTCCGATGGTAAAAATAGCCCTCTCCCGGCAAGAAACCGACAGATATAGCCAGGATTTTTCAGTCAAAAAGTCGGATACCACAGAAATTTTGACCAAATTGATGAAATATAATCAAAAAATGACGGTGCGATGGAACAACAAAATATCGTGATTTTTACATCACCGTAAAGAAGAAAAGTCAAATTTTCTAATGCTTTTTCAGATGGTGAACTAGGCCTATCGGATCAAAGATGTAGTTGAAAAGGGCCGGAATTTGGCATATTTTTAAAGCTTTTCACGTCGGTGCGCGGTACGTTTGAAGAGGTGACGCTTAAGTGTATGGGTAAAATCCATATGTAGATTTTATCATACTTAATAGGCCTATGTTTATATTTTTCTCAGTTCTTTAGTTAGTTAAGTTTGTAAGCATGTTAATGTATGCAGTATTATCTGACGAGTTTGTTCATTTAGGACCATGATACTGAGGCCTACTCACAATTAAGCTAGTATGAGGGACCTTAATTCCACAGCAAGCCTTGCTCAGTCAACCAAGGTCACCTCATCTTTCTATTGTAACGCCATATTCTGTCAACTTGTTATATTCATGTCATATTTGTAATGTGTGTTATGAACGAAAGATAAATAAAACTTGAACTTGCCATATATAAAGGGCCGGCCGCGGTCGATTCGGCCCTCATCCGGGACCATGGGGCCAATCTATCTATCTAAGTATCTTCTCCCAGTTCGGAGGTTGATTGCAACATCTCTCCATTTCACTCTATCTTCTGCCATTCTGGTGCACTCTCGCAGTTTTAGTCCACTCCAGTTCTTGACATTCTCTTCCCAGTTGATTCTGGGTCTCCCTCTAGGTCTACTTCCTTCCACTCTTCCTTCCAATACATCCTTTAAGAGGCTTTGGTGCCTTTTAACATGACCAAAGTATTTGACTTTTCTCTCCTTAACTAATCCTACTAGTGCAATTTGTTTACGCCCTGCCATGTGCAATATCTCTTTGTTGGTTTTCATTCGTTTCCAGGATATCTTCATCATTCTTCTGTAGATCCACATTTCAAAAGATGTTATTCTATTTTCCATGGCCTTGTTTATTGTCCATGTTTCTGCTCCATACAATAGGACAGACCATACATAACAGTTTACTAGTCTCAACCTAAGTGCAAATTTCACCTTTCTATTTGTGAATAATCCTTTCATTGCCAGAAATGTATTCCGAGCAATTTCTATTCTTCTTTTTATTTCTGCTTCGCATCTGGCATCATCTGTGATATTTTGTCCTAAGTAGATGTGATTACTGACTTGCTCAATGATATATCCATTGAGTTTCAAACATATTCTAGGCTTGTTCTCTGTTCTACTAAAAATCATTGATTTAGTTTTCTTGACATTCATGCTTAGACCAAACTCTTCACTTTTGACTTTTACAATATCCAATACATGTTGTAAATCTGCTTCATTCTCTGCGCAAAGTACAGTGTCATCAGCATAACGTAAATTATTAATATTTACACCCCAATACTAACACCTTTCATATCTGAAATTTCCCTGAATACCAATTCTGTGCACAAGTTGAACAGGGATGGAGACATTACGCATCCCTGACGTACTCCTCTTTTGATTTTTGTGTAACCTGTAATTTCATTGTTAATTTTGATGGCAGCTGTCTGCTCCCAGTAAAGTTTAGATATGAGACGTATGTTCTTACCATCTAGATTAATTTTTGTAAGCTTTCAATCAATTTTTCGTGGTGAATTTTGTCGAATGCTTTAGAGTAGTCAATAAAGCACATATATATTTCTTTATTTACTGCCATATACCTTTCTGTCACCATTCTCATACAGAATATTGCTTCTCTAGTACCACTTTGAGGTCTAAAACCAAACTGTTCCTTACCTACTTCATTGTCAATTTGAATTTTTATTCTGTTGAGAATGATCTTTAAGAGCAACTTGGTTACATGGCTCATAAGGCTAATTGTCCGGAAATCTTCACATACACTTGCCTTAGGCTTCTTTGGAATTGGCACAAATATCGACTTTTTCAGATCTTCAGGAATATGACCTGTATTGTATATCATTTGGCAAATACTAGTCAAATGTTCAATCCCAAATTCTTTTAAGGCCACAAGTTCTTCCGTGTTATCCCATCTGGGCCTTCAGATTTAGAAGTTCCCAGTGAATGCAGAGCTTGTTTAACTTCTGATTCAAGTATACTTGGACCCTCGTTGTCAGTGATTGGAAGTTCTGGACCTCTATCATCGTCAAATAGGTCTTGGATATATTCTTCCCATCTTTGTTTAATATCATCCTTTTCAAAGAGGGAAGATGTTCCATCCTTGTTCTTGATACATCCGCTTGCTGCCTTGTTTTTCTTCTTCTTAAAATGCTTGATTTCTCTGTGCATTTCATTTGTTTGGTTTGTCTTGGAGAAATGCTCAATTCTAACACATTTTTGAGTTAGCCATTCTTCTTTTGCTCTTTTACATTCATTATCAATTTCCTTATTGATGATTCTGTATGATTTGGAGTTTCTGACTTGCTTTTGCCTCTCCTGCATCAAGTTCAGAATCTTTTCTGTCATCCATGGTTGTTTTGCTGGTTTCTTTTTAGTTGGTAGTGTCTTATTTCCATGCTGAATGCTTTTTTTCAAGCATTTCCATTCCACTTCTAGTTTCTCAATGTCATTTACTTCATTATTTGTTTGTTCTATTTCTTCTGTGACTAGACAATTATACCTATTTCTAACTTCCATAAGGTATTTTTCTGCTATGTCTGTTTTATTTAGAGCTGTGACATCCGGAAGAGAGTTTCTTTTGTTCTGGGGTGTATTCTTTAGCTTTATTTCAACTTCTGCAATCACCGGGTTGTGATCAGAATTTATGTCAGCCCCTGGGCATGTCTTTACCTGCTTGATACAATTCTTGAACCTGTTCTTTATTAAAATATAGTCGATCTGATTTCTATTTACATCTCCTGGGCTCTTCCAGGTGTAGGTTCTTCTTTTATGTTGTTGGTAAAAGGTGTTGGTTATCACTAGATCATGTTCCTTACAGAACTGAACAAGTCGATCACCCTGTTCATTACGATGGCCTAGTCCATATTGTCCAACAATCTTTCCATCCTTACCTTCTCCGACTTTAGCATTCCAATCACCTATTACGATAACAACTTCTGTTGATTTACAATGCTTTAGCATTTCGTCTATTTGATCGTAATATTTTTCTACTTGTTCATCACTGTAATCACTGGTTGGGGCATACACTTGAATTATTACTAGGTTAAACGGTTTAGCTTTCAACTTCATTAACATTATTCTCTCATTTAATGTCCAGTAACCTAGAATGTGTTTCTCGAGATTTTTCTTGATTAACATTCCAACACCATGTTGGTGTTTTCTCCTCCGGAGTATATGAAGGTGTAATCATCTCTCTTCACGCATCCATTATCAGTCCACCTAGTTTCCGCAATACCTATAATGTCTAGTTTCATCCTATTAGCCTCCTGAATGAGGTTATCTAATTTCCCTGCCTTATACAACGTCCTAACATTCCATGTCGCAATGCGCAGTCGCTTTCCTCTTGTTTTCAGGGACAGAGCATCACAACCTAGTCTTCCTGAAGGCTTTGAACTAGGTTGGTCATTATCATGTACCTTATTTGCAAAAGGCAGCAACTCTTCCCGAAGGCTATTTACAGCAGGACTAAATGTTCGGGGACCAATCAGGCTTGCATCTCGTTTTTCTTTCTGTTTGTACTTATTCATGATGTTGCAGACAATGGTAATATACATGGTGAGGTACCAAACTCTTCCATGGTAGCTGGCCGTTGGCTCTATGTGAGCTCATCCGCCCTTAAGTTCTATAGATAGATCTGTAGGATGGCTACACACCCTATGTTATTCGGGTGATGGTTCAGTTGAGCTGTCACGAGCATGAAGAGAATGGCATGATGACACATAGCAAGCACCTTAAACTACGAAGGCACATAATGTCTCTAAAGCAAAACAAATGATAAAAGAGAGAAAATGTTAATTTTTAAAATATTTTTTCTTACACTTCCTTTTGATTTTCTTGATTTTTCTTTAATTTCCTTTAAAATTTCCTTTAAATATTCCTTGACACTTTCAAAATCCCGTATTGGAAATTGGAGACTGGCTGTGTATCAGGTTCGTACTATGTACAATGCCCGCTGTCGGTCCGGACTTTACCACCGTAACTTCGAGAAGTGGAAGTTCTCCCTCTACGATTAACGATTTGCATCGTACATACTTTGTACTGAGCTGACTTTGGCGACCACAACTTTGCGACCAAAAAGGTCAACGAACTTTTAAGATAGGTCCCATTCGTACTGCGCGTAACAGGATTGGATGGTGTCTTTGAAGACGCCCAACAGAATTAAACAATATGCATAACAAAAATTGTGGGATAATGTGGATGTTGTTTCATTTCTTCCTCATGAATACATTGATCTACTCATTGGCCTGCTTATAATCCTAATTATATTGCTAATTGAGGTAAAGACAGAGTTAATTATGGACGCTTTATCTTGCTAAAGATTCATTACTATAAATTAAATTAATGCAGTTTGTTAGATGTCAATAATTTGGTAAAAGAAATTCGTAGTTTTGAGGCAATCTGCATCGAAATTCGATATCTAAGTAGGTTTTTGGTAAAGGATTATTCATGAAATAGAAGGCAGGTAGTGTTATATTAGCCTCAAGTATAAAGGTCCCCTCCGACGAATTTAATAAATCATGCACTTAGTGGGAGGCGGGCATGTTCAATCTCTTCTGTGGCACACGTCGACATTTCAATTTCTTAGCTTGTTACTGGAGATGAAAGTGTAGGAATTTCTCTTTTTGCTCATACATGTCTCGCCTTGGAACAATCTTTTAGAAATTTGTGATTAATTCTCAAACTCTGTACAGATAATTTGAAATTTTGCTGAAAATATTTCAAAAACATGTCCATTTACCATTCAATGTGGAACACACCTCGACATTTCATTTTCTCAGATTATTGCATGAAATGAAAGCGGTATACTTCTGCTTTCGACTGATATATGTCATGCCTTGGAACAATCTTTTATTGAATTTATATTTGGACAGAAATCTTGGTTATTTTCTGCGACCATTCCACAAAAGTCACCTCCGCGCACCGCATTGCAACCGCATTCCCACTTAACACGCTAAAGAAGTAAAGCGCATTATTTGAATCAATGGGGGGTCGTTTTAAGGCATCTTGTGACACACGTCGACATTTCAATTTCTTAGCTTGTTACTGGAGATGAAAGTGTAGGAATGTCTCTTTTAGCTCATACATGTCTCGCCTTGGAACAATCTTTTAGAAATTTGTGATTTATCCTCAAGCTCTATACAGATAATTTGAGATTTTGCTGAAAATTTTCAAAAAAACATGTCCATTTACAAGTCGATGTGGAACACACCTCGACATTTCATTTTCTTAGATTATTGCATGAAATGAAAGCCATATACTTCTGCTTTCAACTGATATATGTCTCACCTTGGAACAATCTTTTAGAAATTTGTGATTAATCCTCAAACTCTGTAAAGATAATTTGAAATTTTATTGAAAATGTTCAAAAACATGTCCATTTACAAGTGGATGTGGAACACACCTCGACATTTCATTTTCTTAGATTATTGCATGAAATGAAAGCCTTATACTTCTGCTTTCAACTGATATATGTCTCACCTTGGAACAATCTTTTTGAAATTTGTGATTAATCCTCAAACTCTGTCAAGATAATTTGAAATTTTATTGAAAATGTTCAAAAACATGTCCATTTACAAGTGGATGTGGAACACACCTCGACATTTCATTTTCTTAGATTATTGCATGAAATGAAAGCCTTATACTTCTGCTTTCAACTGATATATGTCTCACCTTGGAACAATCTTTTAGAAATTTGTGATTAATCCTCAAACTCTGTAAAGATAATTTGAAATTTTATTGAAAATGTTCAAAAACATGTCCATTTACAAGTGGATGTGGAACACACCTCGACATTTCATTTTCTTAGATTATTGCATGAAATGAAAGCCATATACTTTTGCTTTTAACTGATATATGTCTTGCCTTGGAACAATCTTTTATTGAATTTCTATTTGGACAGAAGTCCTGGTTAATTTCTGCGACCATTCCACAAAAGTCACCTCCGCGCACCGCATTACAACCGCAGTGCCACTTAACACGCTAAAGTTGTAAAGCGCATTATTTGAATCGATGAAGGGGGTTATCTTCAAGGCATTCTGTGACACACGTCGACATTTCAATTTCTTAGCTTGTTACTGGAGATGAAAGTGTAGGAATTTCTCTTTAGCTCATATATGTCTCGCCTTGGAACAATCTTTTGAAATTTGTGATTTATCCTCAAGCTCTGTACAGATAATTTGAGATTTTGCTGAAAATTTTCAAAAAACATGCCTTTTTACAAACCTATTTGAAACACACCTCGACATTTCATTTTCTCAGATTATTGCATGAAATGAAAGCCATATACTTCTGCTTTCAACTGATATATGTCTCGCCTTGGAACAATCTTTTATTGAATTTCTATTTGTCCAGAAATCTTGGTTAATTTTTGCGACCATTCCCCAAAAGTCACCTCCGCGCACCGCATTACAACTGCATTGCCACTTAACAGAAGTAAAGCGCATTATTTGAATCAATGGAGGGGGGTCGTTTTCAAGGCATCCTGTGACACACGTCGACATTTCAATTTCTTAGCTTGTTACTGGAGATGAAAGTGTAGGAATTTCTCTTTTTGCTCATACATGTCTCGCCTTGGAACAATCTTTTCGAAATTTGTGATTTATCCTCAAACTCTATGCAGATAATTTGAGATTTTGCTGAAAATTTTCAAAAAAACATGTCCATTTACAAGTCGATGTGGAACACACCTCGACATTTCATTTTCTTAGATTATTGCATGAAATGAAAGCCATATACTTCTGCTTTCAACTGATATATGTCTCACCTTGGAACAATCTTTTAGAAATTTGTGATTAATCCTCAAACTCTGTAAAGATAATTTGAAATTTTATTGAAAATGTTCAAAAACATGTCCATTTACAAGTGGATGTGGAACACACCTCGACATTTCATTTTCTTAGATTATTGTATGAAATGAAAGCCTTATACTTCTGCTTTCAACTGATATATGTCTCACCTTGGAACAATCTTTTGAAATTTGTGATTAATCCTCAAACTCTGTCAAGATAATTTGAAATTTTATTGAAAATGTTCAAAAAACATGTCCATTTACAAGTGGATGTGGAACACACCTCGACATTTCATTTTCTTAGATTATTGCATGAAATGAAAGCCTTATACTTTTGCTTTCAGCTGATATATGTCATGCCTTGGAACAATCTTTTATTGAATTTCTATTTGGACAGAAATCCTAATTAATTTCTGCGACCATTCCCCAAAAGTCACCTCCGCGCACCGCATTACAACCGCAGTGCCACTTAACACGCTAAAGTTGTAAAGCGCATTATTTGAATCGATGAAGGGGGTCATCTTCAAGGCATCCTGTGACATACGTCGACATTTCAATTTCTTAGCTTGTTACTGGAGATGAAAGTGTAGGAATTTCTCTTTTAGCTCATACATGTCTCGCCTTGGAACAATCTTTTCGAAATTTGTGATTTATCCTCAAACTCTGTACAGATAATTTGAAATTTTCCTGAAAATATTTCAAAAACATGTCCATTTACCATTCAATGTGGAACACACCTCGACATTTCATTTTCTCAGATTATTGCATGAAATGAAAGCGTTATACTTCTGCTTTAAACTGATATATGTCATGCCTTGGAACAATCTTTTATTGAATTTATATTTGGACAGAAATCTTGGTTATTTTCTGCGACCATTCCACAAAAGTCACCTCCGCGCACCGCATTGCAACCGCATTCCCACTTAACACGCTAAAGAAGTAAAGCGCATTATTTGAATCAATGGAGGGGGGTTTCAAGGCATCCTGTGACACACGTCGACATTTTAATTTCTTAGCTTGTTACTGGAGATGAAAGTGTAGGAATTTCTCTTTAGCTCATACATGTCTCGCCTTGGAACAATCTTTTAGAATTTTGTGATTTATCCTCAAGCTCTATACAGATAATATGAAATTTTGCTGAAAATTTTCAAAAACATGTCCATTTACAAGTCGATGTGGAACACACCTCGACATTTCATTTTCTTAGATTATTGCATGAAATGAAAGCCTTATACTTCTGCTTTCAACTGATATATGTCTCACCTTGGAACAATCTTTTAGAAATTTGTGATTAATCCTCAAACTCTGTAAAGATAATTTGAAATTTTATTGAAAATGTTCAAAAACATGTCCATTTACAAGTGGATGTGGAACACACCTCGACATTTCATTTTCTTAGATTATTGCATGAAATGAAAGCCTTATACTTCTGCTTTCAACTGATATATGTCTCGCCTTGGAACAATCTTTTATTGAATTTCTATTTGGCCAGAAATCTTGGTTAATTTTTGCGACCATTCCCCAAAAGTCACCTCCGCGCACCGCATTACAACTGAATTGCCACTTAACAGAAGTAAAGCGCATTATTTGAATCAATGGAGGGGGGTCGTTTTCAAGGCATCCTGTGACACACGGCGACATTTCAATTTCTTAGCTTGTTACTGGAGATGAAAGTGAAGGAATTTCTCTTTAGCTCATACATGTCTCGCCTTGGAACAATCTTTTTGAAATTTGTGATTTATCCTCAAGCTCTGTACAGATAATTTGAAATTTTGCTGAAAATTTTCAAGAAACATGCCTTTTTACAAACCTATTTGGAACACACCTCGACATTTCATTTTCTTAGATTATTGCATGAAATGAAAGCCTTATACTTCTGCTTTCAACTGATATATGTCTCGCCCTGGAACAATCTTTTCGAAATTTGTGATTTATCCTCAAACTCTGTACAGATAATTTGAGATTTTCAGAAAATATTTCAAAAAACATGTCCATTTACAAGTCGATGTGGAACACACCTCGACATTTCATTTTCTTAGATTATTGCATGAAATGGAAGCCTTAAACTTTTGCTTTTAGCTGATATATGTCATGCCTTGGAACAATCTTTTATTGAATTTCTATTTGGACAGAAATCCTAATTAATTTCTGCGACCATTCCACAAAAGTCACCTCCGCGCACCGCATTACAACCGCATTGCCACTTAACACGCTAAAGTTGTAAAGCGCATTATTTGAATCGATGAAGGGGGGTCATCTTCAAGGCATCCTGTGACACACGTCGACATTTCAATTTCTTAGCTTGTTACTGGAGATGAAAGTGTAGGAATTTCTCTTTTAGCTCATATATGTCTCGCCTTGGAACAATCTTTTTGAAATTTGTGATTTATCCTCAAGCTCTGTACAGATAATTTGAGATTTTGCTGAAAATTTTCAAAAAACATGCCTTTTTACAAACAAACCTAAAACACACCTCGACATTTCATTTTCTCAGATTATTGCATGAAATGAAAGCCATATACTTCTGCTTTCAACTGATATATGTCTCGCCTTGGAACAATCTTTTATTGAATTTCTATTTGGCCAGAAATCTTGGTTAATTTTTGCGACCATTCCCAAAAGTCACCTCCGCGCACCGCATTACAACTGCATTGCCACTTAACAGAAGTAAAGCGCATTATTTGAATCAATGGAGGGGGGTCGTTTTCAAGGCATCCTGTGACACACGTCGACATTTCAATTTCTTAGCTTGTTACTGGAGATGAAAGTGTAGGAATTTCTCTTTTAGCTCATACATGTCTCGCCTTGGAACAATCTTTTCGAAATTTGTGATTTATCCTCAAACTCTATACAGATAATTTGAAATTTTGCTGAAAATGTTCAAAAAACATGTTTATTTACAAACCAATCTGGAACACACCTCGACATTTCATTTTCTTAGATTATTTCATGAAATGAAAGCCATATACTTTTGCTTTTAACTGATATATGTCTTGCCTTGGAACAATCTTTTATTGAATTTCTATTTGGACAGAAGTCCTGGTTAATTTCTGCGACCATTCCACAAAAGTCACCTCCGCGCACCGCATTACAACCGCAGTGCCACTTAACACGCTAAAGTTGTAAAGCGCATTATTTGAATCGATGAAGGGGGGGGGGGGTTATCTTCAAGGCATTCTGTGACACACGTCGACATTTCAATTTCTTAGCTTGTTACTGGAGATGAAAGTGTAGGAATTTCTCTTTAGCTCATATATGTCTCGCCTTGGAACAATCTTTTGAAATTTGTGATTTATCCTCAAGCTCTGTACAGATAATTTGAGATTTTGCTGAAAATTTTCAAAAAACATGCCTTTTTACAAACCTATTTGAAACACACCTCGACATTTCATTTTCTCAGATTATTGCATGAAATGAAAGCCATATACTTCTGCTTTCAACTGATATATGTCTCGCCTTGGAACAATCTTTTATTGAATTTCTATTTGGCCAGAAATCTTGGTTAATTTTTGCGACCATTCCCAAAAGTCACCTCCGCGCACCGCATTACAACTGAATTGCCACTTAACAGAAGTAAAGCGCATTATTTGAATCAATGGAGGGGGTCGTTTTCAAGGCATCCTGTGACACACGTCGACATTTCAATTTCTTAGCTTGTTACTGGAGATGAAAGTGTAGGAATTTCTCTTTTAGCTCATACATGTCTCGCCTTGGAACAATCTTTTCGAAATTTGTGATTTATCCTCAAACTCTGTACAGATAATTTGAAATTTTGCTGAAAATGTTCAAAAAACATGTTTATTTACAAACCAATCTGGAACACACCTCGACATTTCATTTTCTTAGATTATTTCATGAAATGAAAGCCATATACTTTTGCTTTTAACTGATATATGTCTTGCCTTGGAACAATCTTTTATTGAATTTCTATTTGGACAGAAGTCCTGGTTATTTTCTGCGACCATTCCACAAAAGTCACCTCCGCGCACCGCATTGCAACCGCATTCCCACTTAACACGCTAAAGAAGTAAAGCGCATTATTTGAATCAATGGGGGGTCGTTTTAAGGCATCTTGTGACACACGTCGACATTTCAATTTCTTAGCTTGTTACTGGAGATGAAAGTGTAGGAATTTCTCTTTTAGCTCATACATGTCTCGCCTTGGAACAATCTTTTAGAAATTTGTGATTTATCCTCAAGCTCTATACAGATAATTTGAGATTTTGCTGAAAATTTTCAAAAAAATGTCCATTTACAAGTCGATGTGGAACACACCTCGACATTTCATTTTCTTAGATTATTGCATGAAATGAAAGCCATATACTTCTGCTTTCAACTGATATATGTCTCACCTTGGAACAATCTTTTAGAAATTTGTGATTAATCCTCAAACTCTGTAAAGATAATTTGAAATTTTATTGAAAATGTTCAAAAAACATGTCCATTTACAAGTGGATGTGGAACACACCTCGACATTTCATTTTCTTAGATTATTGTATGAAATGAAAGCCTTATACTTCTGCTTTCAACTGATATATGTCTCACCTTGGAACAATCTTTTTGAAATTTGTGATTAATCCTCAAACTCTGTCAAGATAATTTGAAATTTTATTGAAAATGTTCAAAAAACATGTCCATTTACAAGTGGATGTGGAACACACCTCGACATTTCATTTTCTTAGATTATTGCATGAAATGAAAGCCTTATACTTCTGCTTTCAACTGATATATGTCTCACCTTGGAACAATCTTTTAGAAATTTGTGATTAATCCTCAAACTCTGTAAAGATAATTTGAAATTTTATTGAAAATGTTCAAAAAACATGTCCATTTACAAGTGGATGTGGAACACACCTCGACATTTCATTTTCTTAGATTATTTCATGAAATGAAAGCCATATACTTTTGCTTTTAACTGATATATGTCTTGCCTTGGAACAATCTTTTATTGAATTTCTATTTGGACAGAAGTCCTGGTTAATTTCTGCGACCATTCCACAAAAGTCACCTCCGCGCACCGCATTACAACCGCAGTGCCACTTAACACGCTAAAGTTGTAAAGCGCATTATTTGAATCGATGAAGGGGGTTATCTTCAAGGCATTCTGTGACACACGTCGACATTTCAATTTCTTAGCTTGTTACTGGAGATGAAAGTGTAGGAATTTCTCTTTTAGCTCATATATGTCTCGCCTTGGAACAATCTTTTGAAATTTGTGATTTATCCTCAAGCTCTGTACAGATAATTTGAGATTTTGCTGAAAATTTTCAAAAAACATGCCTTTTTACAAACCTATTTGAAACACACCTCGACATTTCATTTTCTCAGATTATTGCATGAAATGAAAGCCATATACTTCTGCTTTCAACTGATATATGTCTCGCCTTGGAACAATCTTTTATTGAATTTCTATTTGTCCAGAAATCTTGGTTAATTTTTGCGACCATTCCCAAAAGTCACCTCCGCGCACCGCATTACAACTGCATTGCCACTTAACAGAAGTAAAGCGCATTATTTGAATCAATGGAGGGGGTCGTTTTCAAGGCATCCTGTGACACACGTCGACATTTCAATTTCTTAGCTTGTTACTGGAGATGAAAGTGTAGGAATTTCTCTTTTTGCTCATACATGTCTCGCCTTGGAACAATCTTTTCGAAATTTGTGATTTATCCTCAAACTCTATAGATAATTTGAGATTTTGCTGAAAATTTTCAAAAAACATGTCCATTTACAAGTCGATGTGGAACACACCTCGACATTTCATTTTCTTAGATTATTGCATGAAATGAAAGCCATATACTTCTGCTTTCAACTGATATATGTCTCACCTTGGAACAATCTTTTAGAAATTTGTGATTAATCCTCAAACTCTGTAAAGATAATTTGAAATTTTATTGAAAATGTTCAAAAACATGTCCATTTACAAGTGGATGTGGAACACACCTCGACATTTCATTTTCTTAGATTATTGTATGAAATGAAAGCCTTATACTTCTGCTTTCAACTGATATATGTCTCACCTTGGAACAATCTTTTGAAATTTGTGATTAATCCTCAAACTCTGTCAAGATAATTTGAAATTTTATTGAAAATGTTCAAAAAACATGTCCATTTACAAGTGGATGTGGAACACACCTCGACATTTCATTTTCTTAGATTATTGCATGAAATGAAAGCCTTATACTTTTGCTTTCAGCTGATATATGTCATGCCTTGGAACAATCTTTTATTGAATTTCTATTTGGACAGAAATCCTAATTAATTTCTGCGACCATTCCCAAAAGTCACCTCCGCGCACCGCATTACAACCGCAGTGCCACTTAACACGCTAAAGTTGTAAAGCGCATTATTTGAATCGATGAAGGGGGGTCATCTTCAAGGCATCCTGTGACATACGTCGACATTTCAATTTCTTAGCTTGTTACTGGAGATGAAAGTGTAGGAATTTCTCTTTTAGCTCATACATGTCTCGCCTTGGAACAATCTTTTCGAAATTTGTGATTTATCCTCAAACTCTGTACAGATAATTTGAAATTTTCCTGAAAATATTTCAAAAACATGTCCATTTACCATTCAATGTGGAACACACCTCGACATTTCATTTTCTCAGATTATTGCATGAAATGAAAGCGTTATACTTCTGCTTTAAACTGATATATGTCATGCCTTGGAACAATCTTTTATTGAATTTATATTTGGACAGAAATCTTGGTTATTTTCTGCGACCATTCCACAAAAGTCACCTCCGCGCACCGCATTGCAACCGCATTCCCACTTAACACGCTAAAGAAGTAAAGCGCATTATTTGAATCAATGGAGGGGGTTTCAAGGCATCCTGTGACACACGTCGACATTTTAATTTCTTAGCTTGTTACTGGAGATGAAAGTGTAGGAATTTCTCTTTTAGCTCATACATGTCTCGCCTTGGAACAATCTTTTAGAATTTTGTGATTTATCCTCAAGCTCTATACAGATAATATGAAATTTTGCTGAAAATTTTCAAAAAACATGTCCATTTACAAGTCGATGTGGAACACACCTCGACATTTCATTTTCTTAGATTATTGCATGAAATGAAAGCCTTATACTTCTGCTTTCAACTGATATATGTCTCACCTTGGAACAATCTTTTAGAAATTTGTGATTAATCCTCAAACTCTGTAAAGATAATTTGAAATTTTATTGAAAATGTTCAAAAACATGTCCATTTACAAGTGGATGTGGAACACACCTCGACATTTCATTTTCTTAGATTATTGCATGAAATGAAAGCCATATACTTTTGCTTTTAACTGATATATGTCTTGCCTTGGAACAATCTTTTATTGAATTTCTATTTGGACAGAAATCCTGGTTAATTTCTGCGACCATTCCACAAAAGTCACCTCCGCGCACCGCATTACAACCGCAGTGCCACTTAACACGCTAAAGTTGTAAAGCGCATTATTTGAATCGATGAAGGGGGTTATCTTCAAGGCATTCTGTGACACACGTCGACATTTCAATTTCTTAGCTTGTTACTGGAGATGAAAGTGTAGGAATTTCTCTTTAGCTCATATATGTCTCGCCTTGGAACAATCTTTTGAAATTTGTGATTTATCCTCAAGCTCTGTACAGATAATTTGAGATTTTGCTGAAAATTTTCAAAAAACATGCCTTTTTACAAACCTATTTGAAACACACCTCGACATTTCATTTTCTCAGATTATTGCATGAAATGAAAGCCATATACTTCTGCTTTCAACTGATATATGTCTCGCCTTGGAACAATCTTTTATTGAATTTCTATTTGTCCAGAAATCTTGGTTAATTTTTGCGACCATTCCCAAAAGTCACCTCCGCGCACCGCATTACAACTGCATTGCCACTTAACAGAAGTAAAGCGCATTATTTGAATCAATGGAGGGGGGTCGTTTTCAAGGCATCCTGTGACACACGTCGACATTTCAATTTCTTAGCTTGTTACTGGAGATGAAAGTGTAGGAATTTCTCTTTGCTCATACATGTCTCGCCTTGGAACAATCTTTTCGAAATTTGTGATTTATCCTCAAACTCTATGCAGATAATTTGAGATTTTGCTGAAAATTTTCAAAAAAACATGTCCATTTACAAGTCGATGTGGAACACACCTCGACATTTCATTTTCTTAGATTATTGCATGAAATGAAAGCCATATACTTCTGCTTTCAACTGATATATGTCTCACCTTGGAACAATCTTTTAGAAATTTGTGATTAATCCTCAAACTCTGTAAAGATAATTTGAAATTTTATTGAAAATGTTCAAAAACATGTCCATTTACAAGTGGATGTGGAACACACCTCGACATTTCATTTTCTTAGATTATTGTATGAAATGAAAGCCTTATACTTCTGCTTTCAACTGATATATGTCTCACCTTGGAACAATCTTTTGAAATTTGTGATTAATCCTCAAACTCTGTAAAGATAATTTGAAATTTTATTGAAAATGTTCAAAAAACATGTCCATTTACAAGTGGATGTGGAACACACCTCGACATTTCATTTTCTTAGATTATTGCATGAAATGAAAGCCTTATACTTTTGCTTTCAGCTGATATATGTCATGCCTTGGAACAATCTTTTATTGAATTTCTATTTGGACAGAAATCCTAATTAATTTCTGCGACCATTCCCCAAAAGTCACCTCCGCGCACCGCATTACAACCGCAGTGCCACTTAACACGCTAAAGTTGTAAAGCGCATTATTTGAATCGATGAAGGGGGTCATCTTCAAGGCATCCTGTGACATACGTCGACATTTCAATTTCTTAGCTTGTTACTGGAGATGAAAGTGTAGGAATTTCTCTTTAGCTCATACATGTCTCGCCTTGGAACAATCTTTTCGAAATTTGTGATTTATCCTCAAACTCTGTACAGATAATTTGAAATTTTCCTGAAAATATTTCAAAAACATGTCCATTTACCATTCAATGTGGAACACACCTCGACATTTCATTTTCTCAGATTATTGCATGAAATGAAAGCGTTATACTTCTGCTTTAAACTGATATATGTCATGCCTTGGAACAATCTTTTATTGAATTTATATTTGGACAGAAATCTTGGTTATTTTCTGCGACCATTCCACAAAAGTCACCTCCGCGCACCGCATTGCAACCGCATTCCCACTTAACACGCTAAAGAAGTAAAGCGCATTATTTGAATCAATGGAGGGGGTTTCAAGGCATCCTGTGACACACGTCGACATTTTAATTTCTTAGCTTGTTACTGGAGATGAAAGTGTAGGAATTTCTCTTTTAGCTCATACATGTCTCGCCTTGGAACAATCTTTTAGAATTTTGTGATTTATCCTCAAGCTCTATACAGATAATATGAAATTTTGCTGAAAATTTTCAAAAAACATGTCCATTTACAAGTCGATGTGGAACACACCTCGACATTTCATTTTCTTAGATTATTGCATGAAATGAAAGCCTTATACTTCTGCTTTCAACTGATATATGTCTCACCTTGGAACAATCTTTTAGAAATTTGTGATTAATCCTCAAACTCTGTAAAGATAATTTGAAATTTTATTGAAAATGTTCAAAAACATGTCCATTTACAAGTGGATGTGGAACACACCTCGACATTTCATTTTCTTAGATTATTGCATGAAATGAAAGCCTTATACTTCTGCTTTCAACTGATATATGTCTCGCCTTGGAACAATCTTTTATTGAATTTCTATTTGGCCAGAAATCTTGGTTAATTTTTGCGACCATTCCCCAAAAGTCACCTCCGCGCACCGCATTACAACTGAATTGCCACTTAACAGAAGTAAAGCGCATTATTTGAATCAATGGAGGGGGGGGTCGTTTTCAAGGCATCCTGTGACACACGTCGACATTTCAATTTCTTAGCTTGTTACTGGAGATGAAAGTGAAGGAATTTCTCTTTTAGCTCATACATGTCTCGCCTTGGAACAATCTTTTTGAAATTTGTGATTTATCCTCAAGCTCTGTACAGATAATTTGAAATTTTGCTGAAAATTTTCAAGAAACATGCCTTTTTACAAACCTATTTGGAACACACCTCGACATTTCATTTTCTCAGATTATTGCATGAAATGAAAGCCTTATACTTCTGCTTTCAACTGATATATGTCTCGCCCTGGAACAATCTTTTCGAAATTTGTGATTTATCCTCAAACTCTGTACAGATAATTTGAGATTTTCCAGAAAATATTTCAAAAAACATGTCCATTTACAAGTCGATGTGGAACACACCTCGACATTTCATTTTCTTAGATTATTGCATGAAATGGAAGCCTTAAACTTTTGCTTTTAGCTGATATATGTCATGCCTTGGAACAATCTTTTATTGAATTTCTATTTGGACAGAAATCCTAATTAATTTCTGCGACCATTCCACAAAGTCACCTCCGCGCACCGCATTACGACCGCATTGCCACTTAACACGCTAAAGTTGTAAAGCGCATTATTTGAATCGATGAAGGGGGTCATCTTCAAGGCATCCTGTGACACACGTCGACATTTCAATTTCTTAGCTTGTTACTGGAGATGAAAGTGTAGGAATTTCTCTTTAGCTCATATATGTCTCGCCTTGGAACAATCTTTTGAAATTTGTGATTTATCCTCAAGCTCTGTACAGATAATTTGAGATTTTGCTGAAAATTTTCAAAAAACATGCCTTTTACAAACAAACCTGGAACACACCTCGACATTTCATTTTCTCAGATTATTGCATGAAATGAAAGCCATATACTTCTGCTTTCAACTGATATATGTCTCGCCTTGGAACAATCTTTTATTGAATTTCTATTTGGCCAGAAATCTTGGTTAATTTTTGCGACCATTCCCCAAAAGTCACCTCCCTACATCGCATTACAACTGCATTGCCACTTGACAGAAGTAAAGCGCATTATTTGAATCAATGGAGGGGGGGTCGTTTTCAAGGCATCCTGTGACACACGTCGACATTTCAATTTCTTAGCTTGTTACTGGAGATGAAAGTGTAGGAATTTCTCTTTAGCTCATACATGTCTCGCCTTGGAACAATCTTTTCGAAATTTGTGATTTATCCTCAAACTCTATACAGATAATATTAAATTTTGCTGAAAATGTTCAAAAAACATGTTTATTTACAAACCAATCTGGAACACACCTCGACATTTCATTTTCTTAGATTATTTCATGAAATGAAAGCCATATACTTTTGCTTTTAACTGATATATGTCTTGCCTTGGAACAATCTTTTATTGAATTTCTATTTGGACAGAAGTCCTGGTTAATTTCTGCGACCATTCCACAAAAGTCACCTCCGCGCACCGCATTACAACCGCAGTGCCACTTAACACGCTAAAGTTGTAAAGCGCATTATTTGAATCGATGAAGGGGTTATCTTCAAGGCATTCTGTGACACACGTCGACATTTCAATTTCTTAGCTTGTTACTGGAGATGAAAGTGTAGGAATTTCTCTTTTAGCTCATATATGTCTCGCCTTGGAACAATCTTTTGAAATTTGTGATTTATCCTCAAGCTCTGTACAGATAATTTGAGATTTTGCTGAAAATTTTCAAAAAACATGCCTTTTTACAAACCTATTTGAAACACACCTCGACATTTCATTTTCTCAGATTATTGCATGAAATGAAAGCCATATACTTCTGCTTTCAACTGATATATGTCTCGCCTTGGAACAATCTTTTATTGAATTTCTATTTGGCCAGAAATCTTGGTTAATTTTTGCGACCATTCCCCAAAGTCACCTCCGCGCACCGCATTACAACTGAATTGCCACTTAACAGAAGTAAAGCGCATTATTTGAATCAATGGAGGGGGGGGGTCGTTTTCAAGGCATCCTGTGACACACGTCGACATTTCAATTTCTTAGCTTGTTACTGGAGATGAAAGTGTAGGAATTTCTCTTTTAGCTCATACATGTCTCGCCTTGGAACAATCTTTTCGAAATTTGTGATTTATCCTCAAACTCTATACAGATAATTTGAAATTTTGCTGAAAATGTTCAAAAAACATGTTTATTTACAAACCAATCTGGAACACACCTCGACATTTCATTTTCTTAGATTATTTCATGAAATGAAAGCCATATACTTTTGCTTTTAACTGATATATGTCTTGCCTTGGAACAATCTTTTATTGAATTTCTATTTGGACAGAAGTCCTGGTTAATTTCTGCGACCATTCCACAAAAGTCACCTCCGCGCACCGCATTACAACCGCAGTGCCACTTAACACGCTAAAGTTGTAAAGCGCATTATTTGAATCGATGAGGGGGTATCTTCAAGGCATCCTGTGACACACGTCGACATTTCAATTTCTTAGCTTGTTACTGGAGATGAAAGTGTAGGAATTTCTCTTTAGCTCATATATGTCTCGCCTTGGAACAATCTTTTGAAATTTGTGATTTATCCTCAAGCTCTGTACAGATAATTTGAGATTTTGCTGAAAATTTTCAAAAAACATGCCTTTTTACAAACCTATTTGAAACACACCTCGACATTTCATTTTCTCAGATTATTGCATGAAATGAAAGCCATATACTTCTGCTTTCAACTGATATATGTCTCGCCTTGGAACAATCTTTTATTGAATTTCTATTTGGACAGAAATCTTGGTTAATTTTGCGACCATTCCCAAAAGTCACCTCCGCGCACCGCATTACAACTGAATTGCCACTTAACAGAAGTAAAGCGCATTATTTGAATCAATGGAGGGGGTCGTTTTCAAGGCATCCTGTGACACACGTCGACATTTCAATTTCTTAGCTTGTTACTGGAGATGAAAGTGTAGGAATTTCTCTTTTAGCTCATACATGTCTCGCCTTGGAACAATCTTTTCGAAATTTGTGATTTATCCTCAAACTCTATGCAGATAATTTGAAATTTTATTGGAAATGTTCAAAAAACATGTTTTTTTACAAACCGATGTGGAACACACCTCGACATTTCATTTTCTTAGATTATTGCATGAAATGGAAGCCTTAACTTTTGCTTTCAGCTGATATATGTCATGCCTTGGAACAATCTTTTATTGAATTTCTATTTGGACAGAAGTCCTGGTTAATTTCTGCGACCATTCCACAAAAGTCACCTCCGCGCACTACATTTCCACTTATCGAACACGCTAAAGAAGTAAAGCGCATTATTTGAATCAATGGAGGGGGTCATTTTCAAGGCATCCTGTGACACACGTCGACATTTCAATTTCTTAGCTTGTTACTGGAGATGAAAGTGTAGAAATTTCTCTTTTAGCTCATACATGTCTCGCCTTGGAACAATCTTTTGGAATTTTGTGATTTATCCTCAAACTCTGTAATGATAATTTGCAATTTTCCTGAAAATATTTCAAAAACATGTCCATTTACAAGTCGATGTAACACACCTCGACATTTCATTTTCTTAGATTATTGCATGAAATGAAAGCCTTATACTTCTGCTTTCAACTGATATATGTCTCGCCTTGGAACAATCTTTTATTGAATTTCTATTTGGCCAGAAATCTTGGTTAATTTTTGCGACCATTCCCCAAAAGTCACCTCCGCGCACCGCATTACAACTGCATTGCCACTTAACAGAAGTAAAGCGCATTATTTGAATCAATGGAGGGGGGTCATTTTCAAGGCATCCTGTGACACACGTCGACATTTCAATTTCTTAGCTTGTTACTGGAGATGAAAGTGTGGAATTTCTCTTTAGCTCATACATGTCTCGCCTTGGAACAATCTTTTCGAAATTTGTGATTTATCCTCAAACTCTATACAGATAATTTGAAATTTTGCTGAAAATTTTCAAAAAACATGTTTATTTACAAACCGATCTGGAACACACCTCGACATTTCATTTTCTTAGATTATTGCATGAAATGAAAGCCATATACTTTTGCTTTCAACTGATATATGTCATGCCTTGGAACAATCTTTTATTGAATTTCTATTTGGACAGAAGTCCTGGTTAATTTCTGCGACCATTCCACAAAAGTCACCTCCGCGCACCGCATTACAACCGCATGCCACTTAACACGCTAAAGAAGTAAAGCGCATTATTTGAATCGATGAAGGGGTTATCTTCAAGGCATCCTGTGACACACGTCGACATTTCAATTTCTTAGCTTGTTACTGGAGATGAAAGTGTAGGAATTTCTCTTTTAGCTCATATATGTCTCGCCTTGGAACAATCTTTTGAAATTTGTGATTTATCCTCAAGCTCTGTACAGATAATTTGAGATTTTGCTGAAAATTTTCAAAAAACATGCCTTTTTACAAACCTATTTGAAACACACCTCGACATTTCATTTTCTCAGATTATTGCATGAAATGAAAGCCATATACTTCTGCTTTCAACTGATATATGTCTCGCCTTGGAACAATCTTTTATTGAATTTCTATTTGGACAGAAATCCTAATTAATTTCTGCGACCATTCCCCAAAAGTCACCTCCGCGCACCGCATTACAACTGAATTGCCACTTAACAGAAGTAAAGCGCAATATTTGAATCAATGGAGGGGGGGGGGTCGTTTTCAAGGCATCCTGTGACACACGTCGACATTTCAATTTCTTAGCTTGTTACTGGAGATGAAAGTGTAGGAATTTTTCTTTTAGCTCATACATGTCTCGCCTTGGAACAATCTTTTCGAAATTTGTGATTTATCCTCAAACTCTATACAGATAATTTGAAATTTTGCTGAAAATTTTCAAAAAACATGTTTATTTACAAACCAATCTGGAACACACCTCGACATTTCATTTTCTTAGATTATTGCATGAAATGAAAGCCATATACTTTTGCTTTTAACTGATATATGTCATGCCTTGGAACAATCTTTTATTGAATTTCTATTTGGACAGAAATCCTTATTAATTTCTGCGACCATTCCACAAAAGTCACCTCCGCGCACTACATTGCCACTTATCGAACACGCTAAAGAAGTAAAGCGCATTATTTGAATCAATGGAGGGGGGGGGGGTCATTTTCAAGGCATCCTGTGACACACGTCGACATTTCAATATCTTAGCTTTTACTAGAGATGAAAGTGTAGGAATTTCTCTTTTAGCTCATATATGTCTCGCCTTGGAACAATCTTTTGAAATTTGTGATTTATCCTCAAGCTCTGTACAGATAATTTGAAATTTTGCTGAAAATTTTCAAGAAACATGCCTTTTTACAAACCTATTTGGAACACACCTCGACATTTCATTTTCTCAGATTATTGCATGAAATGAAAGCCTTATACTTCTGCTTTCAACTGATATATGTCTCGCCCTGGAACAATCTTTTCGAAATTTGTGATTTATCCTCAAACTCTGTACAGATAATTTGAGACTTTGCTGAAAATTTTCAAGAAACATGCCTTTTTACAAACCGATCTGGAACACACCTCGACATTTCATTTTCTTAGATTATTGCATGAAATGAAAGCCATATACTTTTGCTTTCAACTGATATATGTCATGCCTTGGAACAATCTTTTATTGAATTTCTATTTGGACAGAAATCCTAATTAATTTCTGCGACCATTCCACAAAAGTCACCTCCGCGCACTACATTGCACTTATCGAACACGCTAAAGAAGTAAAGCGCATTATTTGAATCAATGGAGGGGGGTCGTTTCAAGGCATCCTGTGACACACGTCGACATTTCAATTTCTTAGCTTGTTACTGGAGATGAAAGTGTAGGAATTTCTCTTTTAGCTCATACATGTCTCGCCTTGGAACAATCTTTTGGAATTTTGTGATTTATCCTCAAACTCTGTAAAGATAATTTGAAATTTTCCTGAAAATATTTCAAAAACATGTCCATTTACAAGTCGATGTGTAACACACCTCGACATTTCATTTTCTTAGATTATTGCATGAAATGAAAGCCTTATACTTTTGCTTTCAGCTGATATATGTCATGCCTTGGAACAATCTTTTATTGAATTTCTATTTGGACAGAAATCCTAATTAATTTCTGCGACCATTCCACAAAAGTCACCTCCGCGCACCGCATTACGACCGCATTGCCACTTAACACGCTAAAGTTGTAAAGCGCATTATTTGAATCGAGGAAGGGGGGGGGGTCATCTTCAAGGCATCCTGTGACACACGTCGACATTTCAATTTCTTAGCTTGTTACTGGAAATGAAAGTGTAGGAATTTCTCTTTAGCTCATATATGTCTCGCCTTGGAACAATCTTTTGAAATTTGTGATTTATCCTCAAACTCTGTACAGATAATTTGAGATTTTGCTGAAAATTTTCAAAAACATGCCTTTTTACAAACCTATTTGAAACACACCTCGACATTTCATTTTCTTAGATTATTGCATGAAATGAAAGCCATATACTTCTGCTTTCAACCGATATATGTCTCGCCTTGGAACAATGTTTTATTGAATTTTTATTTGGACAGAAATCCTTATTAATTTCTACGACCATTCCACAAAAGTCACCTCCGCGCACTACATTGCCACTTATCGAACACGCTAAAGAAAAGCGCATTATTTGAATCAATGGAGGGGGTCGTTTTCAAGGCATCCTGTGACACACGTCGACATTTCAATTTCTTAGCTTGTTACTGGAGATGAAAGTGTAGGAATTTCTCTTTAGCTCATACATGTCTCGCCTTGGAACAATCTTTTCGAAATTAGTGATTTATCCTCAAACTCTGTACAGATAATTTGAAATTTTGCTGAAAATTTTCAAAAAACATGTTTATTTACAAACCGATCTGGAACACACCTCGACATTTCATTTTCTTAGATTATTGCATGAAATGAAAGCCATATACTTTTGCTTTCAACTGATATATGTCATGCCTTGGAACAATCTTTTATTGAATTTCTATTTCGACAGAAATCCTAATTAATTTCTGCGACCATTCCACAAAAGTCACCTCCGCGCACTACATTGCCACTTATCGAACACGCTAAAGAAGTAAAGCGCATTATTTGAATCAATGGGGGGGGGGTCATTTTCAAGGCATCCTGTGACACACGTCGACATTTCAATTTCTTAGGTTGTTACTGGAGATGAAAGTGTAGGAATTTCTCTTTAGCTCATACATGTCTCGCCTTGGAACAATCTTTTGAATTTTGTGATTTATTCTCAAACTCTATACAGATAATATGAAATTTTGCTGAAAATTTTCAAAAAACATGTCCATTTACAAGTCGATGTGGAACACACCTCGACATTTCATTTTCTTAGATTATTGCATGAAATGAAAGCCTTATACTTCCGCTTTCAACTGATATATGTCATGCTTTGGAACAATCTTTTATTGAATTTCTATTTGGACAGTAGTCCTGGTTAATTTCTGCGACCATTCCACAAAAGTCACCTCCGCGCACCGCATTACAACCGCAGTGCCACTTAACACGCTAAAGTTGTAAAGCGCATTATTTGAATCGATGAAGGGGGGGGGGTTATCTTCAAGGCATCCTGTGACACACGTCGACATTTCAATTTCTTAGCTTGTTACTGGAGATGAAAGTGTAGAAATTTCTCTTTTTGCTCATACATGTCTCGCCTTGGAACAATCTTTTAGAATTTTGTGATTTATCTTCAAACTCTGTAAAGATATTTTGAAATTTTATTGAAAATGTTCAAAACACAAGTCCATTTACAAGTCGATCTGGAACACACCTCGACATTTCATTTTCTTAGATTATTGCATGAAATGAAAGCCTTATACTTCCACTTTCAACTGATATATGTTATGCCTTGGAACAATCTTTTATTTCATTTCAATTTGGACAGAAGTCCTGGTTAATTTCTGCGACCATTCCCCAAAAGTCACCTCCGCGCACTACATTGCCACTTATCGAAAACGCTAAAGAAGTAAAGCGCATTATTTGAATCAGGGGTTGTTTTCAAGACATCCTGTGACACACGTCGACATTTCAATTTCTTAGCTTCTTACTGGAGATGAAAGTGTAAGAATTTCTCTTTTTGCTCATACATGTCTCGCCTTGGAACAATCTTTTAGAAATTTTGTGATTTATCCTAAACTTTGTACAGATAACTTGAGATTTTGCTGAAAATTTTTAAAAAACATGTCTTTTTACAAACCCATCTGTAACACACCTCGACATTTCATTTTCTTAGATTATTGCAGAGGAAGAAGAGGAAGAAGAGGAAGAGGAAGGAGAGGAAGGAGAGGAAGGAGAGGAAGAAGAAGAAGAAATAGAAGGAGAAGAAGGTGAAGAGGAGGGAAAAGAAGAAAAAAAGGGAAATAAAGAAGAAGATAAATATGAAAATGGAATCGCTTACTATCTTGAAATACCAGTCATTGATATTTTTCAGTAATGTGATCTCACGTTTATAGATACATTTATAATTAATATCCATGAAATGCCAATAACTACCCGGTATTGTAAAATCGCATATGCTTCCAATATGTTGATTTGAAGAGGGTCTGAAAATCAAACTATTACTAAAATGATTGCAATCACTAAAGTCGATTCGACAACTGTATCATGGTATCAGTGAACTGGAGACAGGTTGGATGACCTGCATGAGTCAAATGGAAATACACATATTTCAATTTAGATTATATCGTCAATGTACAATAGAATGGAAATATAAATACATGTAATATGAAGAAGAAATGCTACTCTTTCAGCTAAAATGAAATTTTGTTTATACATATATGTGTAAAATAGGATTACAGGAGAAAAAAAAAAATCATTGTGTTTTTCACTGATAGTAAATAATTTTTCAATGAAATCAATTTGTGTATGAAAGATAATATACTTGATTAATTTGTATGAATTGATATTAATGTCCACTTTATATTTGAATTTATTAAGACATATTGAATAGTAGTGACTAGTCTATCAATCATATTCATATAAATATGTAATTAAATTAAATTCAATTAATGAACTGGTTCAATTCAATTTATTATAGGTAGAAATATTTCACTTTAGATTATATCGTCAATGTACAATAGAATGGAAATATAAATACATGTATTATGAAGAATAAATGCCACTTCAGTTAAAATGATATTTCGTTAATACATATGAGTAAAAAGGAATTACATCTTTACGTATTCAAACTGAAATCCATATCAAACTGGAATGAATTTCTGTGATATCAGGAATGTTAGATCATAAAGGAACAGATGGCTATGGAATATATAAGATGCATTCCATGTACAGTATACTTAGTATTGAAGATTAATGCATGAATTATGGAATAACTTGTAAAGTCAACTGTTTCGATATGAGTTACTGTATAAGGAATACAGAATTAAGTAGAGAATTTTCATGTTGAAAGTTTCAACAATACTGGAATGTTATATCACCATTATATAATTTGTGTTTGCAATTTTTGATTAAAAATGTCTTAACTTATTTGCACCTTATATCTAATGCCTCAGCAAGTTATTACACTTTATTTTGGTAATAGTAAATGATCACAATTTCCTTATGAAAATGTAGATACAGAGAGGGAAAATGTATGAGATAGTGAAAGATTATTGATAGTATAATGGAAGGCGAGAGATGAGTAATGAGAGAGAGAGAGAGAGAGAGAGAGAAAGGGGTGGGACAAGGAAATAGGAGGGATATATTGTCAGAGTGTGAAATTAAGGAAAAGATGTTGGATAGAAAAGAGAGAATTCAGAAGTCAGATTAAAAAAATAATGGAAATTGTATGAGATAGTGGAAGGTTAGGGAAAGATTATGGATAGTATAATTATATCATGAATTCAAAGATGAATAATGAGAGAGAGGGGAATAGGGAGATATAGGATGGATATAATGTTAAAGTGAGAAAATAAAGAAAAGATATGGGAAATAGAAAGAGGACGAGAAAAGAGAGAATTCAGAAGATGAATAATGAAGGTTAATAGATTTTGATTGGAGTGGCCTAAACAAATTTCAAATTATCTGTACAGAGTTTGAGGATTAATCACAAATTTCGAAAAGATTGTTCCAAGGTGAGACATATATCAGGTGAAAGCAGAAGTATAAGGCTTTCATTTCATGAAATAATCTAAGAAATTGAAATGTCGAGGTGTGTTCCACATCGACTTATAATTGGACATGTTTTTTGAAAATTTTCAGCAAAATTTAATATTATCTGTATAGAGTTTGAGGATAAATCACAAATTTCGAAAAGATTGTTCCAAGGCGAGACATATATGAGCTAAAAGAGAAATTCCTACACTTTCATCTCCAGTAACAAGCTAAGAAATTGAAATGTCGACGTGTGTCACAGGATGCCTTGAAAATGACCCCCTTCATCGATTCAAATAATGCGCTTTACTTCTTTAGCGTGTTAAGTGGCAATGGTGTAATGTGCGCGGAGGTGACTTTTGTGGAATGGTCGCAGAAATTAACCAGGATTTCTGTCCAAATAGAAATTCAATAAAAGATTGTTCCAAGGCATGACATATATCAGTTGAAAGCAAAAGTATAAGGCTTCCATTTCATGCAATAATCTAAGAAAATGAAATGTCGAGGTGTGTTCCACATCGACTTGTAAATGGACATGTTTTTGAAATATTTTCAGCAAAATTTCAAATTATCTGTACAGAGTTTGAGGATAAATCACAAATTTCGAAAAGATTGTTCCAAGGCGAGACATGTATGAGCAAAAAGAGAAATTCCTACACTTTCATCTCCAGTAACAAGCTAAGAAATTGAAATGTCGACGTGTGTCACAGGATGTCTTGAAAACAACCCCCTGATTCAAATAATGCGCTTTACTTCTTTAGCGTTTTCGATAAGTGGCAATCGAGTGCGCGGAGGTGACTTTTAGGGAATGGTCGCAGAAATTAACCAGGACTTCTGTCCAAATAGAAATTCAATAAAAGATTGTTCCAAGGCATGACATATATCAGTTGAAAGTGGAAGTATAAGGCTTTCATTTCATGCAATAATCTAAGAAAATGAAATGTCGAGGTGTGTTCCATATCGACTTGTAAATGGACTTGTGTTTTGAACATTTTCAATAAAATTTCAAATTATCTTTACAGAGTTTGAGGATAAATCACAAAATTCCAAAAGATTGTTCCAAGGCGAGACATGTATGAGCTAAAAGAGAAATTCCTACACTTTCATCTCCAGTAACAAGCTAAGAAATTGAAATGTCGACGTGTGTCACAGGATGCCTTAAAACGACCCCCCCTCCATTGATTCAAATAATGCGCTTTACTTCTTCAGCGTGTTAAGTGGAATGCGGTTGCAAGGCGGTGCGCGGAGGTGACTTTTGTGGAATGGTCGCAGAAATTAATTAGGATTTCTGTCCAAATAGAAATTCAATAAAAGATTGTTCCAAGGCGAGACATATATCAGTTGAAAGCAAAAGTATATGGCTTTCATTTCATGCAATAATCTAAGAAAATGAAATGTCGAGGTGTGTTCCAGATCGGTTTGTAAAAAGGCATGTTTCTTGAAAATTTTCAGCAAAATTTCAAATTATCTTTACAGAGTTTGAGGATAAATCACAAAATTCCAAAAGATTGTTCCAAGGCGAGACATATATGAGCTAAAAGAGAAATTCCTACACTTTCATCTCCAGTAACAAGCTAAGAAATTGAAATGTCGACGTGTGTCACAGGATGCCTTGAAAATGACCCCCTCCATTGATTCAAATAATGCGCTTTACTTCTTTAGCGTGTTCGATAAGTGGCAATGACATGTAGTGCGCGGAGGTGACTTTTGTGGAATGGTCGCAGAAATTAATAAGGATTTCTGTCCAAATAAAAATTCAATAAAACATTGTTCCAAGGCGAGACATATATCGGTTGAAAGCAGAAGTATATGGCTTTCATTTCATGCAATAATCTGAGAAAATGAAATGTCGAGGTGTGTTTCAAATAGGTTTGTAAAAAGGCATGTTTTTTGAATATTTTCAGCAAAATCTCAAATTATCTGTACAGAGCTTGAGGATAAATCACAAATTTCAAAAGATTGTTCCAAGGCGAGACATATATGAGCTAAAAGAGAAATTCCTACACTTTCATCTCCAGTAACAAGCTAAGAAATTGAAATGTCGACGTGTGTCACAGGATGCCTTGAAGATAACCCCCCCCCCTCCATTGATTCAAATAATGCGCTTTACTTCTTTAGCGTGTTCGATAAGTGGCAATGACATGTAGTGCGCGGAGGTGACTTTTGTGGAATGGTCGCAGAAATTAATAAGGATTTCTGTCCAAATAGAAATTCAATAAAACATTGTTCCAAGGCGAGACATATATCGGTTAAAAGCAAAAGTATATGGCTTTCATTTCATGCAATAATCTAAGAAAATGAAATGTTGAGGTGTGTTCCAGATCGGTTTGTAAATAAACATGTTTTTTGAAAATTTTCAGCAAAATTTCAAATTATCTGTATAGAGTTTGAGGATAAATCACAAATTACGAAAAGATTGTTCCAAGGCGAGACATGTATGAGCTAAAAGAGAAATTCTTACACTTTCATCTCCAGTAACAAGCTAAGAAATTGAAATGTCGACGTGTGTCACAGGATGTCTTGAAAACAACCCCCTGATTCAAATAATGCGCTTTACTTCTTTAGCGTTTTCGATAAGTGGCAATCTAGTGCGCGGAGGTGACTTTTAGGGAATGGTCGCAGAAATTAACCAAGATTTCTGGCCAAATAGAAATTCAATAAAAGATTGTTCCAAGGCGAGACATACATCAGTTGAAAGTGGAAGTATAAGGCTTTCATTTCATGCAATAATCTAAGAAAATGAAATGTCGAGGTGTGTTCTATATCGACTTGTAAATGGACTTGTTTTTGAACATTTTCAATAAAATTTCAAATTATCTTTACAGAGTTTGAAGATAAATCACAAAATTCTAAAAGATTGTTCCAAGGCGAGACATGTATGAGCAAAAGAGAAATTCCTACACTTTCATCTCCAGTAACAAGCTAAGAAATTGAAATGTCGACGTGTGTCACAGGATGTCTTGAAAACAACCCCCTGATTCAAATAATGCGCTTTACTTCTTTAGCGTGTTCGATAAGTGGCAATGTAGTGCGCGGAGGTGACTTTTGTGGAATGGTCGCAGAAATTAATTAGGATTTCTGTCCAAATAGAAATTCAATAAAAGATTGTTCCAAGGCATGAGATATATCAGTTGAAAGCAAAGTTTAAGGCTTTCATTTCATGCAATAATCTAAGAAAATGAAATGTCGAGGTGTGTTCCACATCGACTTGTAAATGGACATGTTTTTGAAATATTTTCAAAAAATTTCAAATTATCATTACAGAGTTTGAGGATAAATCACAAAATTCCAAAAGATTGTTCCAAGGCGAGACATGTATGAGCTAAAAGAGAAATTTCTACACTTTCATCTCCAGTAACAAGCTAAGAAATTGAAATGTCGACGTGTGTCACAGGATGCCTTGAAAATGACCCCCTCCATTGATTCAAATAATGCGCTTTACTTTAGCGTGTTCGATAAGTGGTAATGCAGTGCGGGGAGGTGACTTTTGTGGAATGGTCGCAGAAATTAATAAGGATTTCTGTCCAAATAGAAATTCAATAAAACATTGTTCCAAGGCATGACATATATCAGTTAAAAGCAAAAGTATATGGCTTTCATTTCATGCAATAATCTAAGAAAATGAAATGTCGAGGTGTGTTCCAGATTGGTTTGTAAATAAACATGTTTTTTGAAAATTTTCAGCAAAATTTCAAATTATCTGTATAGAGTTTGAGGATAAATCACAAATTTCGAAAAGATTGTTCCAAGGCGAGACATGTATGAGCTAAAAGAGAAATTCCTACACTTTCATCTCCAGTAACAAGCTAAGAAATTGAAATGTCGACGTGTGTCACAGGATGTCTTGAAAACAACCCCCTGATTCAAATAATGCGCTTTACTTCTTTAGCGTTTTCGATAAGTGGCAATGTAGTGCGCGGAGGTGACTTTTGGGGAATGGTCGCAGAAATTAACCAGGACTTCTGTCCAAATAAAAATTCAATAAAACATTGTTCCAAGGCGAGACATATATCGGTTGAAAGCAGAAGTATATGGCTTTCATTTCATGCAATAATCTAAGAAAATGAAATGTCGAGGTGTGTTTCAAATAGGTTTGTAAAAGGCATGTTTTTGAATATTTTCAGCAAAATCTCAAATTATCTGTACAGAGTTTGAGGATAAATCACAAATTTCAAAAGATTGTTCCAAGGCGAGACATGTATGAGCTAAAAGAGAAATTCCTACACTTTCATCTCCAGTAACAAGCTAAGAAATTGAAATGTCGACGTGTGTCACAGGATGCCTTGAAAATGACCCCCTCCATTGATTCAAATAATGCGCTTTACTTCTTTAGCGTGTTCGATAAGTGGCAATGTAGTGCGCGGAGGTGACTTTTGTGGAATGGTCGTAGAAATTAATAAGGATTTCTGTCCAAATAAAAATTCAATAAAACATTGTTCCAAGGCGAGACATATATCGGTTGAAAGCAGAAGTATATGGCTTTCATTTCATGCAATAATCTAAGAAAATGAAATGTCGAGGTGTGTTTCAAATAGGTTTGTAAAAAGGCATGTTTTTTGAATATTTTCAGCAAAATCTCAAATTATCTGTACAGAGTTTGAGGATAAATCACAAATTTCAAAAGATTGTTCCAAGGCGAGACATGTATGAGCTAAAAGAGAAATTCCTACACTTTCATCTCCAGTAACAAGCTAAGAAATTGAAATGTCGACGTGTGTCACAGGATGCCTTGAAAATAACCCCCTCCATTGATTCAAATAATGCGCTTTACTTCTTTAGCGTGTTCGATAAGTGGCAATGACATGTAGTGCGCGGAGGTGACTTTTGTGGAATGGTCGCAGAAATTAATAAGGATTTCTGTCCAAATAGAAATTCAATAAAACATTGTTCCAAGGCGAGACATATATCGGTTAAAAGCAAAAGTATATGGCTTTCATTTCATGCAATAATCTAAGAAAATGAAATGTTGAGGTGTGTTCCAGATCGGTTTGTAAATAAACATGTTTTTTGAAAATTTTCAGCAAAATTTCAAATTATCTGTACAGAGTTTGAGGATAAATCACAAATTCGAAAAGATTGTTCCAAGGCGAGACATGTATGAGCAAAAAGAGAAATTCTTACACTTTCATCTCCAGTAACAAGCTAAGAAATTGAAATGTCGACGTGTGTCACAGGATGTCTTGAAAACAACCCCCCTGATTCAAATAATGAGCTTTACTTCTTTAGCGTTTTCGATAAGTGGCAATCTAGTGCGCGGAGGTGACTTTTAGGGAATGGTCGCAGAAATTAACCAAGATTTCTGGCCAAATAGAAATTCAATAAAAGATTGTTCCAAGGCGAGACATACATCAGTTGAAAGTGGAAGTATAAGGCTTTCATTTCATGCAATAATCTAAGAAAATGAAATGTCGAGGTGTGTTCCATATCGACTTGTAAATGGACATGTGTTTTGAACATTTTCAATAAAATTTCAAATTATCTTTACAGAGTTTGAGGATAAATCACAAAATTCTAAAAGATTGTTCCAAGGCGAGACATGTATGAGCAAAAGAGAAATTCCTACACTTTCATCTCCAGTAAGAAGCTAAGAAATTGAAATGTCGACGTGTGTCACAGGATGTCTTGAAAACAACCCCCCTGATTCAAATAATGCGCTTTACTTCTTTAGCGTGTTCGATAAGTGGCAATGTAGTGCGCGGAGGTGACTTTTGTGGAATGGTCGCAGAAATTAATTAGGATTTCTGTCCAAATAGAAATTCAATAAAAGATTGTTCCAAGGCATGACATATATCAGTTGAAAGCAAAAGTATAAGGCTTTCATTTCATGCAATAATCTAAGAAAATGAAATGTCGAGGTGTGTTCCACATCGACTTGTAAATGGACATGTTTTTGAAATATTATAAAAAAAATTGCAAATTATCATTACAGAGTTTGAGGATAAATCACAAAATTCCAAAAGATTGTTCCAAGGCGAGACATGTATGAGCTAAAAGAAATTTCTACACTTTCATCTCCAGTAACAAGCTAAGAAATTGAAATGTCGACGTGTGTCACAGGATGCCTTGAAAATGACCCCCTCCATTGATTCAAATAATGCGCTTTACTTCTTTAGCGTGTTCGATAAGTGGTAATGCAGTGCGGGGAGGTGACTTTTGTGGAATGGTCGCAGAAATTAATAAGGATTTCTGTCCAAATAGAAATTCAATAAAACATTGTTCCAAGGCATGACATATATCAGTTAAAAGCAAAAGTATATGGCTTTCATTTCATGCAATAATCTAAGAAAATGAAATGTCGAGGTGTGTTCCAGATCGGTTTGTAAATAAACATGTTTTTTGAAAATTTTCAGCAAAATTTCAAATTATCTGTACAGAGTTTGAGGATAAATCACAAATTTCGAAAAGATTGTTCCAAGGCGAGACATGTATGAGCTAAAAGAGAAATTCCTACACTTTCATCTCCAGTAACAAGCTAAGAAATTGAAATGTCGACGTGTGTCACAGGATGTCTTGAAAACAACCCCCCTGATTCAAATAATGCGCTTTACTTCTTTAGCGTTTTCGATAAGTGGCAATGTAGTGCGCGGAGGTGACTTTTGGGGAATGGTCGCAGAAATTAACCAGGACTTCTGTCCAAATAAAAATTCAATAAAACATTGTTCCAAGGCGAGACATATATCGGTTGAAAGCAGAAGTATATGGCTTTCATTTCATGCAATAATCTAAGAAAATGAAATGTCGAGGTGTGTTTCAAATAGGTTTGTAAAAAGGCATGTTTTTTGAATATTTTCAGCAAAATCTCAAATTATCTGTACAGAGTTTGAGGATAAATCACAAATTTCAAAAGATTGTTCCAAGGCGAGACATGTATGAGCTAAAAGAGAAATTCCTACACTTTCATCTCCAGTAACAAGCTAAGAAATTGAAATGTCGACGTGTGTCACAGGATGCCTTGAAAATAACCCCCTCCATTGATTCAAATAATGCGCTTTACTTCTTTAGCGTGTTCGATAAGTGGCAATGACATGTAGTGCGCGGAGGTGACTTTTGTGGAATGGTCGCAGAAATTAATAAGGATTTCTGTCCAAATAGAAATTCAATAAAACATTGTTCCAAGGCGAGACATACATCAGTTGAAAGTGGAAGTATAAGGCTTTCATTTCATGCAATAATCTAAGAAAATGAAATGTCGAGGTGTGTTCTATATCGACTTGTAAATGGACTTGTTTTTGAACATTTTCAGCAAAATTTCAAATTATCTGTACAGAGTTTGAGGATAAATCACAAAATTCTAAAAGATTGTTCCAAGGCGAGACATGTATGAGCAAAAGAGAAATTCCTACACTTTCATCTCCAGTAACAAGCTAAGAAATTGAAATGTCGACGTGTGTCACAGGATGTCTTGAAAACAACCCCCTGATTCAAATAATGCGCTTTACTTCTTTAGCGTTTTCGATAAGTGGCAATGTAGTGCGCGGAGGTGACTTTTGTGGAATGGTCGCAGAAATTAATTAGGATTTCTGTCCAAATAGAAATTCAATAAAAGATTGTTCCAAGGCATGAGATATATCAGCTGAAAGCAAAAGTTTAAGGCTTCCATTTCATGCAATAATCTAAGAAAATGAAATGTCGAGGTGTGTTCCACAGCGACTTGTAAATGGACATGTTTTTGAAATATTATAAAAAAAATTGCAAATTATCATTACAGAGTTTGAGGATAAATCACAAAATTCCAAAAGATTGTTCCAAGGCGAGACATGTATGAGCTAAAAGAGAAATTTCTACACTTTCATCTCCAGTAACAAGCTAAGAAATTGAAATGTCGACGTGTGTCACAGGATGCCTTGAAAATGACCCCCTCCATTGATTCAAATAATGCGCTTTACTTCTTTAGCGTGTTCGATAAGTGGTAATGCAGTGCGGGGAGGTGACTTTTGTGGAATGGTCGCAGAAATTAATAAGGATTTCTGTCCAAATAGAAATTCAATAAAACATTGTTCCAAGGCGAGACATATATCGGTTAAAAGCAAAAGTATATGGCTTTCATTTCATGCAATAATCTAAGAAAATGAAATGTTGAGGTGTGTTCCAGATCGGTTTGTAAATAAACATGTTTTTTGAAAATTTTCAGCAAAATTTCAAATTATCTGTACAGAGTTTGAGGATAAATCACAAATTCGAAAAGATTGTTCCAAGGCGAGACATGTATGAGCTAAAGAGAAATTCTTACACTTTCATCTCCAGTAATAAGAAATTGAAATGTCGACGTGTGTCACAGGATGTCTTGAAAACAACCCCCTGATTCAAATAATGCGCTTTACTTCTTTAGCGTTTTCGATAAGTGGCAATGTAGTGCGCGGAGGTGACTTTTGTGGAATGGTCGCAGAAATTAATTAGGATTTCTGTCCAAATAGAAATTCAATAAAAGATTGTTCCAAGGCATGAGATATATCAGCTGAAAGCAAAAGTTTAAGGCTTCCATTTCATGCAATAATCTAAGAAAATGAAATGTCGAGGTGTGTTCCACATCGACTTGTAAATGGACATGTTTTTGAAATATTATCAAAAAATTGCAAATTATCATTACAGAGTTTGAGGATAAATCACAAAATTCAAAAGATTGTTCCAAGGCGAGACATGTATGAGCTAAAGAGAAATTCTACACTTTCATCTCCAGTAACAAGCTAAGAAATTGAAATGTCGACGTGTGTCACAGGATGCCTTGAAAATGACCCCCTCCATTGATTCAAATAATGCGCTTTACTTCTTTAGCGTGTTCGATAAGTGGTAATGCAGTGCGGGGAGGTGACTTTTGTGGAATGGTCGCAGAAATTAATAAGGATTTCTGTCCAAATAGAAATTCAATAAAACATTGTTCCAAGGCGAGACATATATCGGTTAAAAGCAAAAGTATATGGCTTTCATTTCATGCAATAATCTAAGAAAATGAAATGTTGAGGTGTGTTCCACATCGGTTTGTAAATAAACATGTTTTTTGAAAATTTTCAGCAAAATTTCAAATTATCTGTATAGAGTTTGAGGATAAATCACAAATTACGAAAAGATTGTTCCAAGGCGAGACATGTATGAGCTAAAAGAGAAATTCTTACACTTTCATCTCCAGTAATAAGCTAAGAAATTGAAATGTCGACGTGTGTCACAGGATGTCTTGAAAACAACCCCCCCCCTGATTCAAATAATGAGCTTTACTTCTTTAGCGTTTTCGATAAGTGGCAATGTAGTGCGCGGAGGTGACTTTTGGGAATGGTCGCAGAAATTAACCAGGATTTCTGTCCAAATAGAAATTCAATAAAAGATTGTTCCAAGGCAGACATATATCAGTTGAAAGCAGAAGTATAAGGCTTTCATTTCATGCAATAATCTAAGAAAATGAAATGTCGAGGTGTGTTCCATATCGACTTGTAAATGGACATGTTTTTGAACATTTTCAATAAAATTTCAAATTATCTTTACAGAGTTTGAGGATAAATCACAAAATTCTAAAAGATTGTTCCAAGGCGAGACATGTATGAGCAAAAGAGAAATTCCTACACTTTCATCTCCAGTAACAAGCTAAGAAATTGAAATGTCGACGTGTGTCACAGGATGTCTTGAAAACCCCCCTCCATTGATTCAAATAATGCGCTTTACTTCTTTAGCGTGTTCGATAAGTGGCAATGTAGTGCGCGGAGGTGACTTTTGGGGAATGGTCGCAGAAATTAACCAGGACTTCTGTCCAAATAAAAATTCAATAAAACATTGTTCCAAGGCGAGACATATATCGGTTGAAAGCAGAAGTATATGGCTTTCATTTCATGCAATAATCGAAGAAAATGAAATGTCGAGGTGTGTTCCACATCGACTTGTAAAAAGGCATGTTTTTTGAAAATTTTCAGCAAAATTTCAAATTATCTGTACAGAGTTTGAGGATAAATCACAAAATTCTAAAAGATTGTTCCAAGGCGAGACATGTATGAGCAAAAGAGAAATTCCTACACTTTCATCTCCAGTAACAAGCTAAGAAATTGAAATGTCGACGTGTGTCACAGGATGTCTTGAAAACAACCCCCTGATTCAAATAATGCGCTTTACTTCTTTAGCGTTTTCGATAAGTGGCAATGTAGTGCGCGGAGGTGACTTTTGGGGAATGGTCGCAGAAATTAACCAGGACTTCTGTCCAAATAGAAATTCAATAAAAGATTGTTCCAAGGCATGACATATATCAGTTGAAAGCGGAAGTATAAGGCTTTCATTTCATGCAATAATCTAAGAAAATGAAATGTCGAGGTGTGTTCCAGATCGACTTGTAAATGGACATGTTTTTTGAAATTTTCAGCAAAATTTCAAATTATCTGTACAGAGTTTGAGGATAAATCACAAAATTCTAAAAGATTGTTCCAAGTCGAGACATGTATGAGCAAAAAGAGAAATTCCTACACTTTCATCTCCAGTAAGAAGCTAAGAAATTGAAATGTCGACGTGTGTCACAGGATGTCTTGAAAACAACCCCCCCCCCCCTGATTCAAATAATGCGCTTTACTTCTTTAGCGTGTTCGATAAGTGGCAATGTAGTGCGCGGAGGTGACTTTTGGGAATGGTCGCAGAAATTAACCAGGACTTCTGTCCAAATAGAAATTCAATAAAACAAAGCAGACATATATCAGTTGAAAGCAGAAGTATAAGGCTTTCATTTCATGCAATAATCTAAGAAAATGAAATGTCGAGGTGTGTTCCAGATCGACTTGTAAAAGGCATGTTTTTGAAAATTTTCAGCAAAATCTCAAATTATCTGTACAGAGTTTGAGGATAAATCACAAAATTCTAAAAGATTGTTCCAAGGCGAGACATGTATGAGCAAAAGAGAAATTCCTACACTTTCATCTCCAGTAACAAGCTAAGAAATTGAAATGTCGACGTGTGTCACAGGATGTCTTGAAAACAACCCCCTGATTCAAATAATGCGCTTTACTTCTTTAGCGTTTTCGATAAGTGGCAATGTAGTGCGCGGAGGTGACTTTTGGGAATGGTCGCAGAAATTAACCAGGACTTCTGTCCAAATAGAAATTCAATAAAAGATTGTTCCAAGGCATGACATATATCAGTTGAAAGCGGAAGTATAAGGCTTTCATTTCATGCAATAATCTAAGAAAATGAAATGTCGAGGTGTGTTCCAGATCGGTTTGTAAATGGCATGTTTTTGAAATTTTCAGCAAAATCTCAAATTATCTGTACAGAGTTTGAGGATAAATCACAAAATTCTAAAAGATTGTTCCAAGGCGAGACATGTATGAGCAAAAGAGAAATTCCTACACTTTCATCTCCAGTAAGCTAAGAAATTGAAATGTCGACGTGTGTCACAGGATGTCTTGAAAACAACCCCCTGATTCAAATAATGCGCTTTACTTCTTTAGCGTTTTCGATAAGTGGCAATCTAGTGCGCGGAGGTGACTTTTGGGAATGGTCGCAGAAATTAACCAGGACTTCTGTCCAAATAGAAATTCAATAAAAGATTGTTCCAAGGCATGACATATATCAGTTGAAAGTGGAAGTATAAGGCTTTCATTTCATGCAATAATCTAAGAAAATGAAATGTCGAGGTGTGTTCCAGATCGACTTGTAAATGGCATGTTTTTGAAAATTTTCAGCAAAATCTCAAATTATCTGTACAGAGTTTGAGGATAAATCACAAAATTCTAAAAGATTGTTCCAAGGCGAGACATGTATGAGCAAAAGAGAAATTCCTACACTTTCATCTCCAGTAACAAGCTAAGAAATTGAAATGTCGACGTGTGTCACAGGATGTCTTGAAAACAACCCCCTGATTCAAATAATGCGCTTTACTTCTCTAGCGTTTTCGATAAGTGGCAATGTAGTGCGCGGAGGTGACTTTTGGGAATGGTCGCAGAAATTAACCAGGACTTCTGTCCAAATAGAAATTCAATAAAAGATTGTTCCAAGGCATGACATATATCAGTTGAAAGCGGAAGTATAAGGCTTTCATTTCATGCAATAATCTAAGAAAATGAAATGTCGAGGTGTGTTCCAGATCGACTTGTAAATGGACATGTTTTTGAAAATTTTCAGCAAAATTTCAAATTATCTGTACAGAGTTTGAGGATAAATCACAAAATTCTAAAAGATTGTTCCAAGGCGAGACATGTATGAGCAAAAGAGAAATTCCTACACTTTCATCTCCAGTAACAAGCTAAGAAATTGAAATGTCGACGTGTGTCACAGGATGTCTTGAAAACAACCCCCCTGATTCAAATAATGCGCTTTACTTCTTTAGCGTTTTCGATAAGTGGCAATCTAGTGCGCGGAGGTGACTTTTGGGAATGGTCGCAGAAATTAACCAGGACTTCTGTCCAAATAGAAATTCAATAAAAGATTGTTCCAAAGCATGACATATATCAGTTGAAAGCGGAAGTATAAGGCTTTCATTTCATGCAATAATCTAAGAAAATGAAATGTCGAGGTGTGTTCCAGATGGGTTTGTAAAAGGCATGTTTTTGAAAATTTTCAGCAAAATCTCAAATTATCTGTACAGAGTTTGAGGATAAATCACAAAATTCTAAAAGATTGTTCCAAGGCGAGACATGTATGAGCAAAAGAGAAATTCCTACACTTTCATCTCCAGTAACAAGCTAAGAAATTGAAATGTCGACGTGTGTCACAGGATGTCTTGAAAACAACCCCCTGATTCAAATAATGCGCTTTACTTCTTTAGCGTTTTCGATAAGTGGCAATCTAGTGCGCGGAGGTGACTTTAGGGAATGGTCGCAGAAATTAACCAGGACTACTGTCCAAATAGAAATTCAATAAAAGATTGTTCCAAGGCATACATATATCAGTTGAAAGTGGAAGTATAAGGCTTTCATTTCATGCAATAATCTAAGAAAATGAAATGTCGAGGTGTGTTCCAGATCGACTTGTAAATGGACTTGTGTTTTGAACATTTTCAATAAAATTTCAAAATATCTTTACAGAGTTTGAAGATAAATCACAAAATTCTAAAAGATTGTTCCAAGGCGAGACATGTATGAGCAAAAAGAGAAATTCCTACACTTTCATCTCCAGTAACAAGCTAAGAAATTGAAATGTCGACGTGTGTCACAGGATGTCTTGAAAACAACCCCCTGATTCAAATAATGCGCTTTACTTCTTTAGCGTTTTCGATAAGTGGCAATCTAGTGCGCGGAGGTGACTTTTAGGGAATGGTCGCAGAAATTAACCAGGACTACTGTCCAAATAGAAATTCAATAAAAGATTGTTCCAAAGCATGACATATATCAGTTGAAAGCGGAAGTATTAGGCTTTCATTTCATGCAATAATCGAAGAAAATGAAATGTCGAGGTGTGTTCCAGATGGGTTTGTAAAAAGGCATGTTTTTTAAAATTTTCAGCAAAATCTCAAATTATCTGTACAGAGTTTGAGGATAAATCACAAAATTCTAAAAGATTGTTCCAAGGCGAGACATGTATGAGCAAAAGAGAAATTCCTACACTTTCATCTCCAGTAACAAGCTAAGAAATTGAAATGTCGACGTGTGTCACAGGATGCCTTGAAAACGACCCCCCTCCATTGATTCAAATAATGCGCTTTACTTCTTCAGCGTGTTAAGTGGCAATGCGGTTATGATGCGGTGCGCGGAGGTGACTTTTGGGGAATGGTCGCAGAAATTAACCAGGACTTCTGTCCAAATAGAAATTCAATAAAAGATTGTTCCAAGGCATGACATATCAGGGGCGGATCCAGCTTTTTTATAAAGGAGGGGGTTGGGGTGGTATGCGAGGAGCGTAGCGACCGAGTCCAAGCGAGCGGAGCGAGCGAGGTGTGGGAGTCCCCTCCCACAGTAGGGAAAATTTTTGAAAATCTGTGTGTGAAAATGAAAGATAAGATTTAAAAAATGGTCCCGGATTTTTTGGGTTGCAACCCCAACCCCTCTAGATCCGCTTCTGCATATATCAGTTGAAAGCAGAAGTATAACGCTTTTATTTCATGCAATAATCTGAGAAGATGAAATGTCGAGGTGTGTTCCACATTAAATGGTAAATGGACATGTTTTTGAAATATTTTCTGCAAAATTTCAAATTATCGTTACCTAGTTTGAGGATAAGTAACGAATTTCTAAAAGATTGTGTAGAGGCAAAATCAAGTCATATATGAGCTGAAAGAGAAATTCCTACATTTTCACCTCCTGTAATTAACAAGCTAATAAATTGAAATGTCGGCGGTACGTGTCACAGGGATTGAACTCGACCCCTCCATTCGCTTCGACCACGCGCTTTACTTATTTAGCATGTTAAAGCCCGTCTGCACTAGTTTGGCCAGGAAGGTGACTACTCAGCGTGTTCACTGACAGGTTGTTATCTCATCAACTCAGCTCTAAATTAACATAAGTAAAAGAGGATCATGTGGGACCGATGTGCACCGCCTAGGCATCGTTTTCTATATAGATGGAGCAAGTAGCTATAAGTAGTGCAGAGGGGCTTTAATGAGTGGCAAAGTGTTGCGTGGAGATCACTTAACGAAGATTTATGTCAAATTCAATAAAAGATTGTTCCAAGGCGTGAGAAAAATCAGTTTAAATTAGCAAATGGTAAATTTCATGTTATATATTATTTTAATAAATTGAAATGTCGAGGTGTTACAGAAAGGGCGAAAGAAAAGTCGCATTTGTGACCAAGTTCAACGAATTTCAAACTATTCTCACAAATTCTAGAGATGGAGTACATAAATTATAATTATTCTAGGCTTGACATACACAAGAGCTTTTCTGTCGTATCGACACGTTTGAACAATATATGTGAATGATATCTGTTAATGTAAACTTTATAACTAGCTCGTGTGTTGACAGTTATCACAAATAACAGCAATTCTTCATATTTCAGGAAAAAATTTTTTTTTCCTTTTATTATTTGCTATTTTGTGGATACCGTAATTGGTCGCAGATTTATGGTCGCCAAAAGCAGCGCAGCATACTTTGTGTACAAATACCGTACTATATGTAGATCTATGTGACTTCTAGATTTCAGCAAAGCTGCGCTGCTGCTGCACATTTTACTCAATAATCATGGGTAAAAAGAGAGATTCCTGTGCTGGAGGATATGGTTAGTTCAAATTATTTCGATATTGCAATTCTTTTTCAATAAGAGTTAAATTTATCTTGGAAAATTAAGACAGCTACGCAAATGACAATGATTGGGATTTGGCCTGGGGGCGCTAATTCAGAATCATATCCTTACTTTGACCCGTAACTCCGGCGTGGACATACCCTACTAAAACATACCTACCCAAAATGAAGTAAATCTTCATAGATTGTTCAAATAATGGCCATGATTTAATAGTCGTTATGTTTCTTACCTGTTTCGTGTCAATTTTCTCATTTTATTTTGGGAGTATTTTCCTATAAACGAAGGCTTATAATAAATAAATATACATTTTCTAACGGGATTCACGGCAAACTACTGCACAATACAATTCGATTGTAACCGTACCGACCGTACCGACGGTGGGGTGCGGCGCGCGCCCGTGCGTGAAGTTAGCGACCGTGATGATGAATTGCTTAGATTGATTTAATGAGGATCTGAGATTACAGTCGCTAATTTCACGCACGCGCAGTTTACCGTGAATCGCGTGAGAAAGTGTATATTATAAGCCTTTTTTTAAAGGAAAAAACTTTTAAAAATATAAGAAAATTGACACGAAACGGGTAAGAAACATAAGGACTTTTAAATCATGACCATTATTTGAACAATTGATGAAGATTTACTTCATTTTGGGTATGTTTTAGTAGGGTATCTCCACGCCGGAGCTACGGGTCAAAGTAGGGATACGATTCTAAATTAGCGCCATTTGGGCTTGTACGGTACGGGACGGTATACAATGTATGGTCTAGAACCTAGACCGAAAATTTCTGTCTCTTTCGTTCGTTAGCATCTTATTTGGGTAAGGTCGGCTCCTCTCTTTAGAGACAGAAGCTGACCATAGGGTCTGCTGTGCAAAATTTGGTGGCTCGATTGAGCCACCAAACTTTGCCCAAAATAGGCCTAGAGTCTACTCAATTTTAGCTGATTCATATCCGATGCATTTATTCTCGAAAATTAGGCCTAGATCTAGTCTACAGAGATAGAGTGTAGGCAAATATATACGTCGGTTCCACTTACCAGATTAACTGTATGATGCGTTTAAGGGTCTTTTCTTCGTCGAAATTGAGCTCCGTGTTGAAATTCTTGCAGCCGTATTTCAAACTGTTAGTGTTACTGTCAATGCATGATGTCATCTTCTTTCATGCGCTCATGCAGGGCTGTCACCCCTCCCGCATTTTTGTAGGGAGTCTCACGCCACCACGCTCATTCTCCCGCCGTCCCACCAGCTCATAGCAGGAGACTCCCACTACCACGCCTTCCCCCCGCTCTCCCGCAATCTCCTGGTTTATGGATAAACCTCCCGCCAAAAGTGTAAAATGAATCTGGGGGGTAGTGAACACTTCATTTTTTTTCTTCTTTTTACTCAACACCCTCCCCTGTTGGGCCAAAAAAAAATTGCATACGATCTCCTCGAAGCAGTTCCCAAAGTTGACAGCCCTGGCTTACGCATATTTGTCATTTGTCACAAAATTCATGGAAAAGGTAATTCAAAATTATGAAAGGGTATGGAAAACTTGTATTTTCTGAAAGTTCATAGTCTGGTAGCTGGTGATTCCATTAGTGCACAGTGATTTTGTTCAGGCCTGTGCGATAAGCTGCGATTTAGGCATGTTCTTAAAGTGTGGGATTTTGGAAATTTGAATATTTAGCATCATATGCATGGCAATAACTTATTGATATATTCCACTAAGTTGTAAATCTGCCGTTCACCTCTGAAAACTGGCAGAACAAGACTTTGTACCTTCTTCCTTTAAAAAATGGAATATCTCCGCTAATATTGAAGATAATCAGTTGATTTAACCACCATTCTATTTCTCATTTTACAAGCTTTCCAATGATACCAAATTTGTTGGCTGCTGTAAAGAAATCTATTTTCCACCTATCTCCCTAATTTATTATTGACTATTGTAATAATCGTACCATACATCAAAGTCAGTGGTCAATTGGGTCAGTGTGTAAGACTAAGGGTTATACTAGTTTAGGTGATAATTAGACAGAAATAACCATCTGGTATGGGTCATTCTTTAATAAAACTGACATTTGTCAATCTTCCCCATACACAGACGGTACCCCTTATGCCAGGGCGTCGCTAGACCTTTTTCAGTGGGGGGAGGGGGGGGGTATAGAGGCCAGGGGCGGATCCAGCCGGCGGCAAGGGAGGGGGCCTAAAAAGGGGCCCACTTCATGCGAAAATTTGAAAATCGTGCCGGTCGATTTTTCGCTCAGTGGGGGGTAGGTAGTGAGCAAAAAAAAAAATCCCTCCGGGAAGGGAGATTTTTCCACCTCCCCTTGGGCGCCAGGGTAGTGAGCACAAATTTTTTTCCACCACCCCCTTGGGCGCCAAGGGAGGGGCCCTCTTTTTTTTTTCAAAAAGGGTGTTTTTACCTGTTTTTTTTTCCTAGGGGAGGGGGCCCGGGCCCCTCCCCCCTGGATCCGCCACTGGTAGAGGCCACCGATTACCGACAAATATATTAATGCCAATGTGCCAATGTCTACAAATTTATCCCTATAAACTCGGGGTCCTGGGGGCTTAATTATTTTTCCTACAAACTATCTATACCTGCGCACATGGTCATTTTCCTCGACCTCATAAATATACGGTCTATTTCGTCAAGACTAGACAGCATCGTAGCTATATCACAAAAAATGTTACCAAGGAGGGCAACCAAGCGGAATGGTGAGATCAGAAAGAGTGCTATGCTTTTAATTCAAAACTCGGGCTCGAATCTCAGTGGTGCGATTTTTGAACCCCTGTTTTCTTTTGCTGATATTATTTATAGTAAGGTGAAAATACAAGTATTATAGTTGTAATCTCTCTCGGAGTCATCACAACGGATAAAAAGTCACAGGTCGTAGGTCATCTCCAGATAGAGAGCGCGCAAATTGCGTAAGGGCCATGGCCGACCGACATCTCACCAAGTTCAAACTTCTGCATTGATGTAGTACACGAGGATCGAGCGAGAATACTGACACAGAGCTGACCTGACACAGCAACATATCTATGCGTATCTTTCTTGATCCCTCGACGAGACGACTCCAACCAACAACCCCCCTCTCTCTCTCTTACTCCCACCTATCCTCTCTCTTACTCCCACCTATCCTCTCTCAGGCTCTTACCACCCTCTCTCTCTCTCTCTCTCTCCTCCCTTTCAACCCCCCCCCCCGTTTCTTTTGTTTCATTTTCTCTTTTGTTTTCTTCTTGTTTTTCCTTTTCTCCTTTCCTTTCATTTCTTTTCTTTTCGTCTCCTTCCTCTTTTCTCTTCCTTTCTTCTCTTCTCTTTCCTTTCTTTTCCATTCTTTTCTTTCTTTTCCTTTTCTTTTCTTTCCTTTTCCTTTAATTTTTCCCTCCCTCTTTTCTCATTTTCCCAGACGGCAGCGCAATTTAACGGAAATATCCTGATAGGTGGGGTGCCCCCGTTAGCGACACCCCTGCCCTTACGGCTCGCACAACTGGGGGAATGCTACCGATTTTGTACCACATCTGATTCTGCATGATCTGTACTGCAATTACAAACTACAAAAACTTTCTCACACGTTTTTATATTTAGATCTAATTGTCTGATTCATAAATCAGACATAAGAAAATAGGTAAATTTCTTTCTTAGACCTATATAAAATTCATAAAATTGTAATTACGTAATTCCAATGGCGAAATTCACGGGCTTACTTTACACAAGTTATCCAATTTTTATCTCAAAACCAGTACCTTGTATTGTACCTTGTACCTTGTACCTTGTGTTGATCACTTCCGAATGGTCCACTGGGAACTATGACTGGAAGTATAACTTGGGGCTCGACAAGAGTATATAAATTTGTGTAATTCAGGGGTTATGCTATTTGGTTTTATTTTTGGGTTGCAGATTTGAAGACTGCTGGATTTGATGTTCCACGTTTGGTTGAGGTAGATCATTCCAGAGTTTTAGAAGTTCAGGGAAGAAGGATTCTGCAAATGGTGTTGATGAGCACTGAAAGATGGTTAACTGTTTATCTTGTGTCTGCCTACTTCTTGAGCCTTTCCTCTGGAGATAATCTTCTAGTGGGATATCCAGCTCTGCATTTAGCATCTTGTGGAGTGTAGTTAGCCTTTGGGTTAGGCGTCTTCTCTCTACATTGTCCCATTTCAGCGTTGTCAGCATTTTGGTTACACTGGACCGGGGAGTGAAGTCGCCCAAGACGAACCTTGCTGCCCTTCACTGCACTTTTTGCAGCAGATCCCTATTTTTCTTAGTTACAGGGTTTCACGCGAGCTGGCATATTCTAATTCTAAATGGGGTTGAACTATGGACTTGTAGAGATTCTCTTTCACAGTTCTTGAGCAGGAGGAGAAATTCCTTTAAAAAAAGGAAATTAAGCATCTTTGTTGCTTTAGTTGCAGCATTGCTGGACTGCCTGTCCCATTTCAGATTATTTTGGATTATAATTCCCAAGTACTTATTCTCTTTGACCTCTTCAAGGGGGCTACCTATCATCTGGTAGTCAGTCTTCCCAGGATTTTGTTTTCTGGAGACCCTCATTACTTTACTTTTTGATGATTTGGATTTCATACCCCACTTGTTTGACCCAGGGCTGTCAACTTTGGGAACTGTTTCGAGGAGATCATATGCCATTGAGGGGGTGAGTGTTGACTAAAAAAAAGAAGATTTTATTTGAAGTGCTCACTACCCCCCAAGTTTTCTGGTTGTCCGTCCGTCCGTCCGTCCGTCCGTCCGTCCGTCTGTACGTCCCGCTGGTGATCGCGTTATCTCAAGAACCGATTGATGGATTGCCGCCAAACTTGGGTCATGTATGTATCTTGCAGAGCTAATGAAGTGATTAGATTTTGGGTCACAAGGTCAAAGGTCAAAGGTCACAGTGCTCATTATGTATGCAAAATAGCTCGTGATCACGTTATCTCAAGAACCGATTGATGGATTGCCGCCAAACTTGGGTCATGTATGTATCTTGCAGAGCTAATGAAGTGAGTAGATTTCGGGTCACAAGGTCAAAGGTCAAAGTCACAGGGCTCTTTATGTATGCAAAAATAGCTCGTGATCGTTATCTCAAGAACCGATTGATGGATTACTATCAAACTCGACATGTATGCATCTTGTAGAGCCAATGAACTGATAAGATTTTGGGGTCATGAGGTCAAAGGTCATGGGGCTCATTATGTACGCATTGTCAATACTGACTGATGGATTACTATCAAACCTGGACATGTATGCATCTTGCAGAGCCAATGAACTGATTAGATTTGAGGGTCATGAGTTCAAAGTTCAAAGGGTCATACATGTACATATGAAAAATAGCTTTTAATCAAGATATTCTGAGAACCTGTTAATGGATTACAATCAAACTTGAATTTTTTAAATTGCTTCTGTTTTGGTTTGTAAAATCGCTCTATGGCAGAGGCATCATTTTCGACTGCGTGCAGTCGAACATCCATTTAGTTTAAAATAAGATGGAGTGTAATAATTGCAGCCAAAGTGGATATATGAAGACGTAATGTAAAGAGTGATAATCTCGTAGCATCATATCGGTCCGCCGAACCGACCCATTCCTTCCACACACTTAGCCACTACCCATACAACGTACTTCAGTCTATGTATAGAGGCAGTCTTAAAAGCCAGATGTAATCTCAGCGGAACAACCGTCGATATCAGAGACTGAAGCTTTCGGTCTAGGTGATAATAAGAGATATGATATTAATATCACCTAGCCTTAATTGGCAATCATACCCCTGCATGAAGAGAGAGGTAAACAAAACCTGAAATGCGTCGTAATCACCCCTTCCCACTCTCGATGAACATTGCACATTCTCTTCAGAGTTCGCTAGTACTAGTAGTAGGCCTAGTGCAGTAGTGGACTCTTCTTTCTTCCCATAGTGACAGTCGTACTCGTGTATAAGTCAAAGCACTTTGAAAGTTTGAAATCGGTCAAGAATTTTGAAACCGGAGTGATAGTGATTTCACGTATTCCTGATAAAGCCACTTGGCTCAGGGAAGGGTAACCAGACAGGCTACGCCACGGTAATTATTTTACACATAAGTCATAATCTTAAAATAGATGTTTTAAAAGATACTTAATACACTGATTTGAGCAAGTTTTTACATCGAGTTGATCGCTTTGGTAAACTCGGGTTAATTTTTCGCAGACTCCGAGTTGATGTCATGCTGAATTTTAGCTTACAAAAGAACAAAAATAACAATAACAACAACAATGGTATTTTCCCAGCCAAAGTTTTGTCTCCCTGAGGTCAGGAGCCCATTGAATTTGTGTGTGGACCATAACAAAAACTGTTATGGAAACAAAGTAGAGTACCGGTAGTAGACAGTTCAAAGGGGTAATTATTTTCATGAGGAATCTGCTCATATTTTTATTTTGAGGCAAAGTACATGCAATCCCTTTGCAGCAATACAGCAAAATGGCAAATGGTATACCAAATGGGAGATTGTCTCCAATATCTAGGCTACCAAAAATCTTGAATAAAGTCTCTGAAATTAGAGATAGTCTCCCATATAATTATTGGCTGTGTGCCTCTACTGACAGCAGCGATAAATCAGGCATAAAGCTTGCCACTCATACAGAGCTATCACCTTTGTGTCATACACCCTGAGTATTGATGACTGCGAGGTACGATCTGACACTTGAGTTTTGGACACCTGAAAATCCTGATTTAAAACTGGAAATTTCTGAAGTACAGCTCAATTTTCAGAACCCTGTTGCCTTGACATCATGTTTGAATATGTGCATTTTCTAATGTTTGTAATACGATTGCCTTTAGCATTGCTACAATGTAATAATTTTTTTCATCACTACTGCTGTTCGCTTGTGATATTAGTACATGTAAATGTACCCTATGTGTGTGATACGTGATATGCTATAATTAATGCCATGCATTTTAAAGTGATTTTGAAGTGCAGACCACATGCCTCTACTCTAGATACTACCGGTAGATACAATTACAATGATCATGATCATCTGCTGGCAGCATAGACCAGAGAGTCTATACTAGGTCTAAAAGTGAGGTCATATGCTTTTACACATGCAAGTGGTCTTACTATGTTAAGTGATAAGTCTGATAAGTTGTTTATAGCAGGATAGAGAGTCTACCGGTAATGTTAGTTTAAAGATCCAGCAGTGTCCTGTCTATGCAGTCAGGCATGTCACATTACGCACACTCAAACCTTCTGGCGCTTTCTCTCATGAAATTCCTTCTATAGAGTAGCAAGCAATCTAAGGCAGTAGGCACAATGACATGGACAGTTTCTGATACAGAGTCAGATGATGATTTTGTTTATTATTTCTCATCAGATTATGTGAGCAGCCCCAGCCTCACAAGAAGCACAAGAAACGTAAACACAAGAAGCACAAGAAGCATCGCGAGTCTGGCAATGGAGGTCAAAGTTCAGATACAGGACAAAGCGAACTTGTAGAAGCAACTGACTCCTTGACCGCAAACCACAGCTCAAACTTAAGATCAAAATCGGTGGCCAGACATTGAGGACAAAGAGGTACACTTTATTATTGTTACGGTACTTTTTTTGCACGTGTGCCTGAGGGGAAAAGCAAATTTAATCATTATAACCTTTCGGTCTCTCCTCCTGCTACAACTAATTAGGATGTGTAGATGTACCACTAAACTTGAATTCCTCATGTCCTTTCACGAAAGGACACCTTAAAAAAAAAATGTGCATACACTGCATAGGTGGTGACTCTCCTACCCACAAGGCTTCCATTTAACATCCTACCCAAGGGACTTTGAATTGAGTTTGACATAGCTTATGTCTATTGAACATGGGAGGGGTAATTTGACAATGAAGGCTTCAGTCATTTGCTTAGATGTACTTGAACACATAGCCTTTGGTTTACAGGAAGATGCTCTTTTTTCTGACTGAGCCATTTACTTGCCCCTTGTACAGTATTTTCTCTTCACTTGTTCAATATGAAAATGTAGAAGATACACATATTCAAATGATTGATTATATACTCTACATTTGTCAGCTGTAAACTGAGAATGTAGACCTGAAAAAGTGATAAAACTAACCCTTTTTCTTGTTAAATCTTAAAGATATTAACCAGTCTTTGTGAAGTTGAAACCAAAGGTTGACCATTCAATGGGGTATTGATTTGCCTTCTGTCATTTAATATAGCAGAGAAGACAATTTGTATTTTTGCTTCGATTATTTGACAAGATAAATGAATTCATAAATTGAATTGTGGTAGGGAATGAAATTAATCAGTTGACTGACAATCAATCTTTGCAACTGAGGTACATATTGAGCAAACCCCATTGTACATACAAGAAAGTTAATATAATGATGGTATTTTCATTCCTATTCAGCTTTGATAAGATAAGTGTGACAGCATCATCAGATGATCCAAGTGAAGATGAAGAAGATATATTGGATGATGATGTCAGTAATGATACATGGAGGGGTAAGTTGAACTTCATGAAGTTTAATATATATATTTTATGCCCAATTTGAGAATGGAATGTGAAAACCAAAAAATAGGATGATAACTTGTGGAAGTTTGAAAATTGTTGAAAACTTGGTGGCTCTGAAGAGGTTAATAAGAGTCATCAGGTACCACCATTAAACATCTCAGTTTTCAATCTGATAAATGAGGATCATAGAATTAACATTATTGAAACATACATACTGTATATATGTTGTGTTCATTTGCATGCAAGCATCAAGTAGTGTGGTAATGATTTGATAGAGGAAATAAAAAATTGAATTATGCAATTACAAGATGGATATGGTTGCAAGATTTATTCAGGTTTTTTTATTTTTGAGTCTCATATGAGACAACATGTACATTTATGGTTTTGAAAATTTGATTGGGATTCGCAAAATACTTTGAGGTGTTCCATTCTGAAAATAGCCTCAAAGAGTGCCATAATACACTATTTTACAAACAAAAAAACTTTTTAAAATAGCTCTTACCCATGGTCCATTTGAGTGAATTGTAACTGTGTATCTTAAGCCTCGTTCAGATATGACATAGCAAAACTGCTTGAGTTTTTATAAGGTGTTCAAAGTGTAAAATTTTATCCTCGCCGACGGAGTCAGAGGGGATATAGAAACGTCCCGTTCCTTCCTTCCTTCCGTGGTCCGTCCGTCCGTTCGTAACAAATTTGGTTTCCGATCGATAACTTCAGTAATGTTTGACGGATTTTGTTGAAATTTGATATGAAGGTACATGGTATCAAAATACAGGCTGAGTTCGATTTGAGTATGTAGGTCAAAGGTCAAAGGTCATAGCTCATTAAGTATGCGAAAAAATACACATCTGGTTTCCGATCGATAACTTTAGTAATGTTTGATGGATTTTCATAAAATTTGATATGAAGGTACATGGTATCAAAACACAGCCTAAGTTCGATTTTGTAGGTCAAAGGTCATAGCTCATTAAATATGCGAAAAAATACACATCTGGTTTTCAATTGGTAACTTCAGTAATGTTTGACGGATTTTGTTGAAATTTGATATGAAGGTACATGGTATCAAAATACAGCCTAAGTTCGATTTCGGAGTATGTAGGTCAAAGGTCATAGCTCATTAAATATGCGAATATGGTTTCTGTTCGATAACTTTAGTAATGTTTGACGGATTTTAATGAAATTTGATATGAAGGTACATGGTATCAAAACACAGCCTAAGTTCGATTTTGGAGTAAGTCAAAGGTCATAGCTCATTAAATATGTGAATCTGGTTTCCGTTTGATAACTTTAGTAATGTTCGACGGATTTCAATGAAATTTGATATGAAGGTTCATAGTATCAAAACACAGCGTAAGTTCGATTCCGGAGTATGTAGGTCAAAGGCCATAGCTCATTAAATATGCAAATCTGGTTTCCATTCGATAACTTTAGTAATGTTTGACGAATTTTAATGAAATTTAATATGAAGGTACATGGTATCAAAATACAGCCTAAGTTCGATGTCCGAGTATGTAGGTCAAAGGTTAAAGGTCATAGCTCATCAAATATGCAAAACACCTAATTGTATATGTGAAAATGTGGTTAACTTCCTTGCCTGGTAATATAATAGTATAGTCTAAGGAAAGTAACTTGTTCTGACATATATAGGCCATTTGTACCCTGCGATGCTACGCTTATGCTTGACTTGTTGTATCTTATAACAAAGAGCTCAGTGAATACCCGAAGGAGCTTTGTTTTGCGCATTTGATATATGTATTTACACATTAAAAACAGGCAGCTTTTTGTGGCTTTTTACCACGTCATATCTGAATGTAAGCCTTCAGGATGAAATATTTGAATCGTAGGCTGGCACTATGCCTTGATACATTTATTACCCTGTCTGTGAATTTTATGAGTGATGTGAAATTCACCAAGACCAAGGTTGCAGTGTTATTGCACGGGGGGATTCTGAATTTGGAGGTGAATATATATTATATTGAATAACGAAATGCATGCAATATTTGTGCTTTGAAATTGAAGGGTAATTGCAGTCTAATGCCTTGTTTATGTCAAGTTATCCTTCTCGATTAGCTTCAGATTGCCTTCAGTGTCAAATATGCACAGCTAAAACATAGCAAACAGTAGGTACATGCAGTCAAGCATGGATGCACAATATGATACTATTGATACATCTTTTGTAGACAATATATATACAAAAATAATACATTGCACACTTGTGCACAATATTAGTGTTAGCTTTTAAGCCAATAAAATACCCTCTATCAAATACCATATGTCATATTATCATTTATTTACTTGTTGCATAGGAGCTACCCCAAGTCCTGCATCTCAGGCCAGCAGTAAATCATTATCTAAGCTCTCTAAAGAAGAGGCAGAGGAGGAGGCTTGGTTGGATGCTCTAGAGGCTGGCAAACTAGACGAGTATGGAGAGATACCAAAACCTAAAGATGAATCACTTCTTACTGCTAGACAGGTATTAGATCTGCTCATTGTTTTAGATGAATCACTTCTTACTGCTAGACAGGCATTAGATCTGTTCATTGTTTTAGTGTGTTGTACTTCATGGATAATCTAATCAAGCAAGCTAGACGAATAAGGAGAAAGACCAAAAGCTAAAGATGAATCACTTCTTACTGCTAGGCAGGTACATGTCTTCAAAACTTTCCAAAGTTCACTTCCACACAAATTCAATTCAGTTCAATTCAAATTCAGATCAAATAAACATTTATTTTCTTCCATTCAATTTGACAACATATTTGACATCCGTTCAAACAATACAATTTATACGTAGGAACATAAATATAATTTAAGAACTTGTATTACAAGGAAGAAGGCGCGAATCCCAGTAAGCAAAGCTTGTAATAGGTACGCCTAAATACACAACTACATAATATACATTGAATGCATATTTAAGACAAAATATTTTAATATAGGTATATATATATATGATTGTTGTTGATATGATATGCTGTTCCTCTTGATCAGTGTACTGAATGTAGAAAATTGTTTACCGGTATTAGGCAACAATGTCTAAAAACACATATTTTTTTTATTTTTAAAATTTTTTTATAGAAGTGTAAGAATATATATATATTTTTTTGATGGGATGATTTGCATGATGCATCAAAATAGACATTTAAGTTATTTGATGAGTGATTGATTTGAAATTTGAACCATGAATTGATAATCTCTTCCATCAGCTCCTTGAAGCTATCCAGGATGATGAAATGCTGTATGTTGATGAGAAGTGCCAGTGTGAAGCAAAGGATTTTAATGAAAGATATACTCTGAAAAGTTGGATGAAGGTGGTATATGTTCATTCTTGGTACACTTTTTCATTACTACACAAGGAGAAATTAGAATAGCTCTAATCTGGAATGTTTATAATGATATTTCACGATAAATTTCTTCTTCATTTTTCATTGTTACTAAGAAATCTCTCCTGAAGAGAATGGCTGCAGAGGAAGAAGACTTGACACCATCATCCTTCTTTGGCGCCCAAGGCAAGATCCCTGAGATGACAGAGGAAATGATTGAAAAGAAAGCTGAGAAAGCTCAGAGGAGGAGAGTACAAGAAAGACGTAAGCAGGAAGAAAACAAGGTACACAACTCAAACTCAAGACACAGGTCAACCAATGTACCAATATCACGAGGAAATAAATTAATTAATACCCTATGATATCATATGTTATTCCAAGTTTTATTTAATAATAATTATAATAGTGATAATAATAATAATGATAATAATGATAATAATGATAATAATAATGATGATGATGATAATAATAATATTAAATAATAATACAAAATAATAATAATAATATATCCGATTCTACGCAATCAATCGTACATTCTCAGCTGTTGTAAATCCATTTATTTTCTTATATTATTCCACGATGTAAAACGATATAAATCCGTGTTTCCATCTGACTATGCCATTGTAAATTTGCTACTGTGTATTATCTATTTGTGTATTATATTTTGTATTGTATATTGTTCATGTGCTCTATGTAATGCCGACAAACTGAATTTCCAAATGGACCAATAAAATTAATCTGAAATCTGAAATCTGAAATCTGAAATAACTTGGCATTGTTTCCAAAGATTTACAAAAAAATCTTCTGCTCTGATGGATTGTAAATAACTAGGTTTTGTTGTTGAAATTTGGATGTCAATTAGATGTATATGTGTAAATCAATGTTTTATCATTTATAATGATAAAATCATCTAATATCTTTGAATTTCAATTTGATTTTGTACATATTTGTTAGAGATCCTGAGGAATGCCTCATCAGGAGGCATTTTAGGGAATTTCTTTCTGTCAATTTTTTTGTTATTTGAAATCATTCAACAGGTTTTGTTACAAAATTATTTCTTAAGAAATCAAGCCTTTGTGAATGACTCTTTGTTACTTACTTTATGTCCTTTTGTTTTGTACAGAAACAAACAATAGAGAAGCTGCTCAAGAAACAAGATGCTAAATTGAAGGCTGCTAAGGTAAGAACCTGAAAGGCACTACATCTATTACTTTGATTATTACCTTTTTTCCAGTATTTCATCTGTACAGACAATGTAATGATATTTCAATGTGTATGACATCAGACAAGTGCTCTTGAATATTATGATCGATTTTTCTTCGAAGGTGATTCAATAAGTAGCCTTGGCCGAGGAAACATACTTGTATTGTCATTGTGTATAGATATCTTAACATGTACAATTCAAAATTTGTTTCCTTGTCTTAAAAAATCTGTAATGGTCACTGCCTGACTTATCTTTCAGAATTTATCAAATCAAAGGCACCCTCTTCTACTTCTTCCCACCTCCAACTTATGTCAGGGGGTGATTCACTAACTGGGAACGATATCGCTTTTAGGCTGGGATCAATCCCAGCTTGAATAACCATGCGCACATATGAATATTCCTGTGCGCGATCAAAACGCTTAGATATACCACTTTAACAGTGACTAACAATATCTATCTTCCTTGTGTTTGCTCTAATTTAGCTTCAGTTTGACAGTTTTGTCTTTGCCGGAAAGTGTTGCTAAAAGTGATCGTGATCGCTTAAGCTTAAAAAGTGAATCACCCCTGGTCTCCACATAAAGACGTGTTACATGGACAGAGCCGTCTCTGTCGCAAGCTTTCCAAATGATTGAATAGCCTCCTCCCCATATGCAAAAGCTTTAAAACAATGTTTCTTGACTACAATCGACCGATTTGCTATTCCCGTTTGGAAATTATATATCAGAACTGCATAATCTGAGATTTTCATGGTCGGTGCTACCATGGAATGGCCTTAGGCGCTCTTTGAAATATTTGAAATTTACTGGGAGCACCTATAAATTTTGATTATTCAATTTGCTCGAAAGCAGAAGTGTTTTAGGGGCTAAATTTTTTAGTGCTTATAATACATCCACAGGGGCATCCAAATATATCAAACTTTTAAAGAATTACTATCCATCCAATTTTCAAAATTTCCCAAAACTTTATATTACCTTTAATACTATATCAGTATTCTATTATTTAACATGTTTTCCCAGCTCTTTATTTAATTGCTAGAAGTACTATGCTTTTACCTAATGGCTGCTAGGACAAAATCACCATAGTGCCTAGAAACATAGTATTTTGCATGTTGAAAATACACCTTATTATCCTCGTCGAAGTCGGAAGGGATATAGTAACGCTGCCGTCCGTCCGTCCGTCCGTTCGATAACTTTACTAATGTTTGACGGATTTTAATGAAATTTAATATGAAGGTACATGGTATCAAAACACAGCTTAGGTTCGATTTCAGTGTATGTAGGTCAAAGGTCAAAGGTTATAGCTCATTAAATATGCAAAAATAGCTAATTATGTATCCGAAAATGTGGTGTCTGTTCGATAACTTTAGTAATGTTTGACAGATTTTAATGAAATTTGATATGAAGGTACATGGTATCAAAATACAGCCTAAGTTTGATTTCGAAGTATGTAGGTCAAAGGCCATAGCTTATTAAGTATGCAAAAATAGTTTATTATGTATCCGAAAATGTGGTTTCCGTTCGATAACTTTAGTAATGTTTGACAGATTTTAATGAAATTTGATATGAAGGTACATGGTATCAAAATACAGCCTTAGTTTGATTTCAGAATATGTAGGTCAAAGGTCATAGCTCATTAAATATGCGAAAATACCTAATTATATATGCAAAAATGCGGTTTTCATTTAATAACTTAAGTAATGTTGTTGAGAATATACGTCAAAGGTCAAAGGTCATTAGATATCAAAGGTCACAGCTCATTGAATATGCAAAGATTGCTAAATATAGGTCATTTGTACCCGGGGGATACTATTTGCGTTGACTTTTTATTATTAATACATGAAAATTACATGTGTGTAATTAAATGCTCTTCCTTTTCTTTTGGTCTTTTTTTATTTGTTGTTATCTCCATTCTACTCAAATCAAACATCGAAATTTAGACATTTCAAAATTTTATATTATTTAGAATTATGCATTAATCAATTTTAATAGATAAGGCACTTAAAGGGGAAGTCCACCCTAATATTATGTTGGTTTTAATAGAAGCAGAAAAATGAGAGAAACAGGTCAGTGAAAGTTTGAGCGAATTCTGATTAAAAGTAAGAAAGTTATTAATTTTTGGAAGTTGAGATCAATCAAACATAATTGGCAACTCTGTGACTTATCTTGCGAGCTCCTCCCATTTGCTCTGTACATAAGATGTTATAAACTTTCATTTCCTTTGCTATTGATGACGGAATAGATTTTGTCCATAGAGGGGTTGTATGGAAACATGTTTGCAATAATTATATTTAGGATGCCTGTGTGTTTATGAACTTTAAAATTCATTCCTTATGTTTAATCAGAATTTTCTCAAACTTTCACTGACCTGTTCCTCTCAATTATTTGCTACTATTAAAACCAACATAATATCAGGGTGGACTTCCCCTTCGAGCTTTAAAATATTTGGAACATATAACACAGTGAACAGGCTATTATCTGTATAGTACTATAGTTTATGAAATTATATCTTTGCTGATGTTCGTAATGACATCTTTATCAACTGCAGAAATTTCTCAAAATCCAGTAAATAGCAGAATATCACTAAAATTGACACTATATGTACAAATGTACCCTAATATTGAGTATGCTCTTTTCCTACAGGCTAAATTAAAGCGGAACCTGGAAGTTCCTCATATCAGATACTGTAACAGTACCAGTGGTATATCGCTCTCTTACCCTGCTGGCTATGACTTTCCTCTTGATAAAACTCAACCTCCGTAAGTATGTCATTGGAATTACTTTTATATGGTGCTGTAGCTCGCATCCCAAACTCCTAGTCTAGTCTGGCTCGTTAACTTTTAAAAATCTGGATCAGTCCAATAACTTGATAAGAAACGAAGTTGAATGCATTGTACAAATTTCGACCCCTATAAATGTCTAGTCTTTTCTATAATTTCTTCAACTTTATCTTCATTCATTCACCTCTTTCAATTCTTATGCTAGCGCTCCTTACATACATACTAAACCCAGTAAACACACTTCTACACTACCAAATATTATTGGGTAACGCTTGCCCGACCACTAGGAGTCGCCTGTTTATTGTACGATACAGCTGTTGAATTAACATTCCAAACACATTTATGTATACACAAGTTTTATTATCACAATACATTAAGTAAAGTAAAATTCTCAAACGCGCCAAGACAGGGCCCACAATTACTGATAAGGCTTTTTAAAGAAACCATATCTCCCCAATGTTCCTTTCTGTAACAAAATATCTGTTCTTAATGAAAGCCCTATTACAGTAATTCTACGGCAAGTAGGTCCAGGGTAAAAATACAGAGATAAAACCCATTGAGCAAAAACTCAGTACTCAACCAGGGGACATAAAGACATACAAAGAAATATATTAGAAAAAAATACAATTTATGGTGTAAAAAAGATGAGAAATATTGAGATTTTCCTCCACTCTTTTCTGCTGGACCTGTGTTAATGAGTCAACAAGATTTGTGTTTTAGTGTGGTTTGTGTCTGGCTTGGCTTTAAACTTTCAGACTAGCGAGTTTGAGACAATTAATGGTTCTAGTATACAGCATTACTTCTATATCCTCATCCCTTACAGTGCCATCAAGTTTACAGACCTATATTACAAATAATATTTATGAGACACATTTTCACCAACAATGCCTTTCTTTTTCATTACATCTTGATACAAACATTATCCCATCATATCTGACTTCAGAATTTGTGAACTTGTATTTTTTTTTCTTGAAAATAAGAGTTCGGCTTAATTTTTGAAACAGTATCAAAATTTGGGCAGTCTGAACACCCTAAATGGGGTTAGATTTGTGTATTATTCTATGCTGAATGTCTGTTTTTGGATCTTTGTGTTTCTTCTATAGCAGAAGTTATGTTATGGTATTGAATGTTCTACTCAGTGTGTCTGGTGTTGTATCTTGCAATTCCTACCAATATGACTTTATGATGCATGCTGTATGGTAAGGCAATATGTTTTCCCTTGCCACCCAAGTATATATATAAGATGTATTAAACTATATTTCATTGTAATGAGAGAGAGAAAGAGAGAGAGAGATAGAGAGAGAGAAAGAGAGAGAGAGAGAGAGAGAGAGAGAGAGAGAGAGACAGACAGACAGACACACAGAGACAGAGAAATGTTACTGATTTCCAGCGAGTAATGCACTATTTGCTTTTGTATACTGTCAGTTGGATTTCTAGGTGTCTTTAAAATAAAGGGATAGGAATTTGGAATGCTCAAGTCTGCCCATTCATGTCTAAATTACTAGTTAATGAGGAAGGCTAAATTAAATTGTAATTGGTAATATTCAAATGAAACCACTTGCTTTTAGAAGATGTTTAAAGGCTCGTTCACATACACATGTATGCCTAGCTGTGATAAACCGGGATGTTTTTTTTGTAAATGAATGGTAAGTTAGGATGAGAATATTAGCTATGTACAACAAGATTTACTCTTGCCCTCATCTGCATGTTATAAGATACAAAAATGTGGAGTGCAGTATTCTTTACACAATATAAAAAAAGTTTTTAAAATGTGGTAAAATGCAGTGGCATATGTGAATGAGCCTTTAGTCTGGTCGAATTTCCTCTTTCTATTACATGTCTCATTATTTATCACTTGCTTATATTTGTAGTTATAGTGTTCTTATTCAATATCTATTGTTCTTGTTTTTAGGACACTCAAACCGATCTCGAAATGTGGAGTTGGTGGTTGTCTCAATGCCAAAAAGTACTCTTGCTCAAAGACTGGTGTTCCTCTCTGCAGCTTGGAATGCTACAGGAAGAATCAGACACTACTATGTGCAACATGATAGTCACCTGTCCTTTTATACATAAAGTGACTTTGAGAGACTGGTTATCATTTCTTGATATGAGGAACGCTGCCTGTCGATGTGGATTCTGTTGATATTGACACAGAGGAATGTTCAATTCAACAATTCACCAACTGATGATAGGAGATGAAAATCCACCAGAATCTCATAAGCAAGGATCTTGTGTTGTGGCTGAAGATAGTTGATTCATCAGTGTATAATCATGATTTTTGAAGTTACGGGTATTATGAAATGAGCTAAATTAAGAGAAAATTTTAAATCATGTGAAATATCTTACTTTTAAATTGCTTCATCCTTATTACACCTTTTTTGTTGTTGTCTTACCATGAAATACATAATTTCTTTGGCCAGTCACGTACCTTTACAGCAAACAGACTACCAGGTATAAGGTAGAGGTGTTGTGGTCTAGTGGATAAGTCACCGGACTGTAGTTCACAAGGTACATTTCATACTTTTATGCAATGGGGCCTAGATATTGTGTATACAAAAATTAATTTTGGTAAATATATGAAACAAAGTAAATGTTGCAATGCAATACTTGCAGAATATTTGTTAATCTAGTATATAACAGAGACATTTGGGACAGCACCTGAAGTCAGAAATGAAGTTACGAAGTTCAAATCCCAGCCTGGCACTAACGCCTTTGGCAAGATGTTAATATACGCTTGCCACTCTCCACCCAGGTGTTAAATGGGTACCTGATATGCTTGAGCACCAAGCACCAATTAAAATGTACTCTGGCAGCTCGGCTATAACCAGGGTAATAATGTCCAAGCACCATGAGCATCACTGCGTGATGGATATGAGCACTATAGAAGTGGCCATTATTTACACTATCCAAATGGGGAACTTAAAGGAAACCTCACCCCAAGAAATAACTTTAGGTATTCAGAGAGATTTATTGTATTCTTGCCCATTAATCTACAAGATTCACCACCAAAGCGTATGAGAGAGGTATAAAGTAAGATATTCTTTAATAGCATAATGTGCAGGATCTCAGCAGGACATGCGCATCGCCACTTTTTTGATAACGTGACGTACTATGCAAAGTTGTTTATCAAGTAAAGGTATTTAAATTTATGGAGGCTTACTTCCCAGGTGTGTGTGGTGATGAAGTATTTCATTCATCTGCTATTATCCTTTGTACTACAGTTGTCAGTTCTAGGGTGAAGGTTTTGCATAAATGAAATACATGTAGATTTGTCAACTGCTATATTTAAGTATTATAGTATTTTTAAATAGAGGAGTTAAAATTGTTCCCTTGTTAAATATTTATCACCAAATATAATTTTTACCTCAGCTGTGATTTTCCCTGATTGAAAAGGAATGGTTTTGTTTTCTAATTTAAAAGTATTTCATGGTTAGTGCATGAAACATGTACAAGTTCGCCAGGTCATCACATTATCAAGAAAATGGATGCCCCCATGTCATGCATGTACATCATGCCAAAAATATATTCATTTATATCTCTTGTACACTTCTGTAAGAAATACTGGATCTAATCTAGAACCCAGCTATTTTTTGAACCAGACTATATCACTACGCCCAACCCCCAATCTTGCCCACTGTTCCTTATTAATTAAACCCCTAAAACGAAGTAGGTAATAAACACTCCTTTTGTATCCCCTTAACCCCTTCCTGGACCCCTCCCCCACCCCCTAGCCCCTAATCTTCCAGGCTACATGACTATGCCTTCCTCTTTTCATCACCCTTAAACAATACTGCCCTCTGTTCATTAATAATAAAACCCTTAAAACAAGTAGGTAATATACACTCCTTTATATCCCTTACCCCGACCCCTCCCGAGCCCCTAATCATCCAGACTACATCACAACGCCCAACCCCCAATCTTGCCCACTGTTCCTTATTAATTAAACCCTTGAAGTAGGTAATAAACACTCCTTTTTTATCCCCTTAACGCCCCTTCCCGGACACCTCCCCCACCACCCCCACCACTCTAGCCCCTAATCATCCAGGCTACATGACTATGCCTTCCCTCTTTTCATCACCCTTAAACAATACTGCCCTCTGTTCATAAATAATAAAAAACCCTTAGATTCAATAACCAGTGTGTCACTTTAAAATCCGCCTGTGCGCGCCCATGTGCACGGCCGTATGACACAACGTATGTATTATATGCATGTAGAGCTGTTAACTGAAGTTAGAAACCCAAAATAATAAAACACACTAATGTATAGGATAACCGAACTCGCCCATGTGCACGGCCGTATGACACAACGTATGTATTATATGCATGTAAGAGCTGTTAACTGAAGTTAGAAACCCAAAATAATAAAACACACTAAAGTATAGGATAACCGAACTTTCAACTTTGTTTGGGTGACATTTCCGAGCATCCGAATGCTTCCGAAGACGTTGCTTCCAAGACCTATGATGCCGAAGATGACGTTCTGTGTGACGTCACAGGTCTACTAAATAAAATAATAAAATTCACTTTTGGCTCAGATATATACTGTTTCGTATGTTTTTCAGCGTTTTAACCCTCTTGAAACCATTCTAAGGCGTTCCATGCGATACAATGTCAAAATGTTGGCTACAACATACATATCTGGGGCATTTTAGGTCATTACCTGGTATTTTACTACGAAAGTAATTAAGAGTGTTCCGTTAAAGCCCTAGTCGTGTGGTGCGCCACCTACCGGTGGTTCAGGAACATTGCGTCCAGTAGGAACCCTAACCCTATATTTTATGAAGAAATAGAGCCTGGAACAAATATCACTGGAATATGTGTTTGATCACCTTCACTCCACTACATGTATTTTATATTTTCAAGTATTTAGTAATCATTGGGAAATGAGATAAATTTAGGCTTAGTCACTCTTTAGGAATCACCCTCATTGAAACAAGAAAAACTTTGTTCACCTCATACTATTTAGGTGAGAGCAAATGTATGTTTTCATTTGAATGAAAAATTACAGAAATAAGATCTTTTTTAAACAAAATTGCTAGCCTGTCGGTCTTTGTTGTTCTTGTGTTTAATGTTAGGCATTGTCTGATGTTCGGTATGGATAAGAGAGAAAGAGAAAAGTAGAAAACAAATAACTGTTGAAAAGGAAGTCCATCCTGACAACAAGTTAATTGCAATCAAAGCAGAAATAGTAGCTTGCAAACGAAATCATAGCGTTGCATTGGAATCTTCAAATTCCAAACTTTGTTTTGTCATGTATTTTTGTTCACTATCCTGTTCTCTAAATTTTCTGCATTTATTCAATTCACCTTTATGCCAGGGTGGAGTTGCTTAAGATGAGAAATATATAATAATGGAAGTAAATAGGCTGAGAAAGGGTGAGAGAGATATGGAAGACAGAGCTAAAGGCAACAGATCAATGGATAGAGAGAGAGAGAGAGAGAGAAAAAAAAGAGAGATGTGGTAGGCCCACTTGCAAACGTTTCTTCAGGATCTCACTGATTTGCGAAGCCACTATAATATGAATATGCATAAAGTGCCTTTTCTGAGGGTTGACTAAAGTGAAAATTTTAACTCTTTCTGCCTAGCTCCCTATTATTTAGGTTTCATCAGGATTCTGTTACCCTTTAATTTTCGAAATGTGCATTTCCATTCCAATGTGCAAGAAATACATTTTCTAAGGGTTAAAAATATAAGATCTGACTCTTTCAGCTGTTCCCCGTTTATGTAACTGTCAGCAGGATCGTGCTACATGTTGCCCTTCCACTCCTCCCATTATATGGACTCGGCGAACAACAAATTGTTCACTTTAATCGTCACACAAGAATAATTTCTTGCGACCACACAGGGCAGTATTTCAAGTTCATTTATATTTCCACATAAAATTGTCTTTTTAAAATACATGTTTAATTATAACGAAATTATTCACTAAAGACATAACAAATTATATCACAAATCGATATGACAAATATCATTCAAAAGAAAGTTATATACAATGATATAAGAAAAAGAATAGTCATATAAGATAATAAAATTTATCAGAATTTCCTGGCTGTAATTCATAATGTAATGCAATGTCAAAAATCTAGACCAGCTTTTTTCAACATTTTTATAGTCACGGCACCCTTTTAAGAAACAAAAAGTTTTGCGTCACCCTAATCCCAAAACAACAGATTCGTTTTTGCATCACTGCGGTACTCTTCAAGTGCCATGTACACATGTACGGACACATTTGTTTCAAACATTTGCGAGAGATTGAAGCGAGTGAGCAGTGAGCAAAATAGAATGGTACTTTTCGTATGGTAGATAAGATATTAATTTATGAATGCGGGCACCACGCTGCCGAATACATGAATTTAAACAAAATCTCGATATCACCTCGATACACATATAGGAGGGCATTCGGGCATCATGTTGCCCAGAATCATTCTGTTTCTAAATGTTACGAGCGAGTGAAGCGAACGAGCGTTGTAAAAAAAAGTACATGTTTTCGGGCACCCTGCTGCTCGAATGTGACAATTTTGGGCAACTTGCTGTCTATAAGATATAATTGGCATCTCGTTGCCCAAATATGGAGGTATGCAGGCACTTTACTGCCTGGAATCATCCTGTTTTTAAATGTTGCGAAAAAGCGTAGCTAGCGAGGGAATAGACACAATTGTCTTTGAATTGTTATTTAATCATGAAAATATAATATTTTGTTTTCACGAAAGAAAAAATGGATCCAAAATGGATTTTAATTAATTTCTCTCGCGGCACCCGGCCTACAGATGTCTTGCGGCACCCCGGTCGAAAAATGCTGATCTAAACAAAGTAAACGATACAAATAGGCGGAGGAGTCTTTTTAAAGAATAAAGGACAATGCCTGTATATAGATAGTTAAGATAGACCTCTGTCTTTAAAACAACAACAACTTTTATGACTCCGGATGAATTTTATTGCGAGAAACATGCGTACTTTAGCACTAATAAAATCTAAGACCTTTGCATCTCCAGTCAACATACATTTATGTTTTTGAAACCTTACAATACCACAATAGCTGCATGGTCTATTTTTAACCATTGCTTAATATGGACGGTGACCGATAGAACACTTCTGGTAAATAAGTAAGTTAAGAATGAGGCAAGAAAATTATGGTGATTATGATTGCCACGAAAAGCATAACAAAGGTGGCGAAGGAATAATGGTACATGGTATTTTTTGTATAAATCAACAGAAACATGATTAATGGTCCTATAAACAGCTTTTAATTTCCAATCGAGACTATACTACTAAAATGCCAATTGCTCCTTATAGCAGTAACTTAATAGATACCCATCCTGGCATAAGATATTATTAAACCTTGCCTGACGTTTGTCACTCATTGTCAGTTTTTATTAACACCAGAATAATACATGCAGTGTACCATAAGGAATAATATCATTATAACACAACATATCAATGCCTCGTTTGAAATTTTGTATTCTTTCTTCGAAAATCATTGCACCAAATTCATGGTATAGCATAACCCATTTATATAATTCTATTCAATATTTTCATCGCCATTACTCCTCTTTCCAGATGGAAACCTTTATTCCTCATGCCAGTCTTGTCTCCAATCACCATCTGATCCAAGATGGCGTCGATAGAAACTGATTGTCTTCTGCCAAGCTGTTACCAGTGCTTTTGCATGTAGAACTGGGTCACCACCCCAGTTGACCAACATAGCTGCCAAGGAAAATAACCAGAAAGTATGAGTGATAACAATGTATTTGATGTAAATGTAAAGTAGCGTTTGGATAATGAAATTCAGCAGATTAATTTCACACTACGTCAGTCTAATGACGAATAAAATCTTTAAATACACAATATCTCCATTCGAGTCGGAAGATTAGGCCCTATGCAATATAAGATTAAGAGAGTGAGAGAGAGAGAGAGACAGAGAAAGAGAAAATAATCATTACAAAAATACTATTATGTTACTTGAATATGAAGACATAGGAAATTTATCATATGATTCATTTTTTTCCTCTTGACAGTTGCGTATATAGGGGGTACAGATAATAATAATACTAATATTTATTCGGTTCTTGTATAGCGCATATCACATTTAAACGTCTCTATGCGCTCCTAAATTTGGAAATTATTAGCCCGGCTTTAGCATGGCTACCATTACGGCGCTCTAGCATTTCAAGTAATTAATTCCTGCCAGGTACCCATTTACTACACCTGGGTCGAGTATGGCAAATGTAGATCAATGTCTTGCCAAGGCAGGGGCGGATCCAGTCGGCGGCAAGGAGGGGCCGAAAAGGGGCCCACTTCGTGCGATAATTTGAAAACCGTGCCGGCCGATTTTCCGCTCAGTGGGGATAGTGAGCACAATTTTTTTTTTTTTGCCACCAAAAAATTTCACCACCACCCCTTGAGCGCCAGGAGGGGGCCCATCTTCTTTTTCCCCAAAAGGGTGTTTTTATGTTTTTTCTAGGGAGGGGCCCGGGCCCCCTTGATCCGCCACTGTGCCAAGAGACATTAGTGCCTCGGCGGGACTCTAACCGCGGACCTTGTGATCCACAGTCGACCACGACACCTCTACGGAGGGGCACAAGCACCGGCCGGCACGCAAAGAAAGCCAGAAGAGTGTTGTAAATAGTGTTTTAAAGGGTTTGGAACGTGAAAATTGTCCAATCATCTGTCGTTTTGCTTTCTCGCATAAATAACGTTATGGGATATAACATGTTCGAAAGGTTTATTCAGTGTAACCCTGCGCGTTGCTTCCAAGCATATACGTTTCATCAGTGGTTAATATAACCGTTTCCGAAATTTGACATTAGGGCCTATGTGATAAAATAAAAACAAGTAACAGTACAAGCCACTACATGTATTTACATTTATCATGAAAGGGCATAACGATTTTGGATTGACGACACAGAGGGTAGAAGGGAGAATCTAGGAGATGACCAGCTCCTTCAAGATAATGCTGCTCTAGAAGATCACTCTTCCCTGCAGCGTGGATACGAGAGGATGCCTAATTTGAGGAAAAGATGGACACAAATAAATATCAACCACATTTCCATTGCATGGACTTTATTGGACAAAATCTGATCATGAATGGACTCCTAGGCTGACCAGAGGGAGTTTCTATACACCATAGGTATATATCCCAATAATGCTAGGGTTAGCTTATATCATGACGTGGGAACTATATGAGACAATGGACTTATGCGACGTGGGGCATATAGTCAGGTGGCTTAGCGTCAAATTGATCGATTATCGTTACCTGCCGGATACAAGCGCCATTTTTGGTACAGGGCTTCCTTACGACCTACTAAACGATATTAGGGTAGGAGCCCCCGGCAAAAAATTCAAATAGGGGTGTGGTGAGCAGGGGCGTCGTCCTGGAGCCCCAAATAATAGATAAGGTAAAATAACATTGATATGTTGTTGTACAAATGCAAGTTTTGGTACAGGGCTTCCTTAGGACTTACTGAACGATATTAGGATAGGAGGTTCCTGCAAAAATTTCATATAAGGGTGTTGTGGGGGGGCGTCGTCCCAGAGCTCCCAAATAAGAATGAAGGTAAAATAACATTGATTTGTTATTGTAAAATGCAATATTTGGTACAGGGCTACCTTATGACCTTCATTGGGAGGGTTGGAGCCCTCAACCAAATATTGATAAATGTGATTTGGACAGGGGCGTCGTTCCAGAGCCCCCCAAAAAGAAATAAGGTAAAATAACATTGATTTGTTATTGTAAAAATGCAATTTTTGGTACAGGGCTTCCTTATGACCTTCTGAACGATGTGAGGGTAGGAGCCCCCGGCATAATATTCATATATGTGTGAATGGGGGCGGGGCGTCGTGCCAGAGCCCCATGTTATATATAATGTAAGATCACATTGGTTTGTGGTTATACGACCGCCTGTTTCTGATACAGGGCTCTCTTAGGACCTACTGAACGATATTAAGGAAGGAGCCCTGGAAAACATTCACATAAGTGTGAAGGGAGCAGGGCGTTGTTGCGGACCCCACACACACACACACATACACAACAATCACGTTGATTTGTTTAACCTGAATACTTTGCATACTCTGGGGTAGAATGTTGTGACTTGCCAGTTAATAGTCCTATCCAAAATAACAGTAGAACACGGTCATACAGTAAATTAAGGTAAGGGGTGTAGCCTCGCAAACTGATCTACATGGCGATGCCTCTGTATTTTTTCATTTTAAACATTGGAATGTGATTCTAAATCACTACCTTTTCTATTTGACATGGATTTAAGAAAAGAAGAAATCATTCATGATGCGTGCGGAAGGGTTGGTTTATACAGTTATAAAAGCCCTCCTCCTAACACACTCTTTGCACCATTTAGGGTCAAACCAATCGAAGGCATCAACCCCTCATGACCCCTCCCCTGTAATTCAACAATTTGCACTGGCAGCAGGAGGTTTTCATGCCAAGTACAGGCCCCAAGGATTAACGATCAGCCAAGGAGTGGAGAGATCACTTACTTACTTACTTGTTTACTTGTTTGTTGAGGCTTGAAGCATCAGCTTATGAGCCCATCTTGACAATCACAGCATTATTACGTTGATAACGGTTATATTTGAGAGGATGGTGATACTAATGCTTTTCTAGTTCAGATTTGAAGCTGTTAATAGATGGCGCTTGGACTGTCGATTTGGGTAGCCCGTTCCAGTTGTTAATTGATCGAACAGCAAGGGACCTCTGTCTAACACTTGTCTTACAATGTGGCTTCTCAACTTTGAAGATATGACCTCTCGTCCGACTTTCTTTGCTCATAGAGAATAATCCCTCTTTCTGAATATCTTCTCGTCCAGTCATGATCTTGTATAGTTGGATTTGGTCAGCTCTTTGCCTTCGATACTCTAGTGTTGGAAGCTTAAGTGCTTGGAGTCTTTTCGTAACTAAGATGATTAATCTCTGGTACGAGTTTAGTAGCTCGTTGCTGGACTTTCTCCAGGTTGTCTTCATCTTTGATAAGCTTAGGCTTCCAGACAGTGTTGCAGTATTCTAAAGTGGGGCGTACTATGGTCTTGTACAGTTGAAGCAATCCTTTGGTTCCCAAAGATGAGAAGGACCTCTTAATTATCCCAAGCTTCATGTTTGCTCGTTTGGTAGCGTCCGAAACATGTTTACTAAATGATAGGTTGGAATCAAAGATCACTCCAAGATCCTTTTCACCGGCAGAGTCATCTGTTGTTGATACTTGATTTCTAACATTGCCACATTTCATTGTATAAGTGAAGTTCTTGTTATTCTTGTTATTCTTGCCAAAATCACATGCTGAAGAAGAGCCCTACTTTCATGTTCTCGGACCAGATCATGAAATATGAAGCCCTCATACTCATCTTCATCAGAGCTGACACAGAGAAAAACTTTCCACTGTATGTGAAGGTCCTTCGCCTTGGACCATGTGAACTATTCCAGGTGGACGCCTGTCCACATTCGAGATATAAAGTCTTTACCAGCCACTGTCAAGAAGTAGTTTGATCAACACTCACACTGGGTTCTTTCCAAAACATCAAACAAGCTTTCTTCGATCCTTTTGACCAGGCCCGTGAGCAAGAGAACAAGATTGTGAAAGGTGCAGGTGGCGCTATTGGACTCTTGAAAACCCTGCTGCTCTTAGACGATGTGGACCAGAAATGGCTAGAATGCTGAAAGAGTTTGAGGAAGAGTATTCACGGAAGATGATATGGAGAATCCTAAGAGCTTCCAGCACCATGAGCAAGGTCTCTCATCACAGAAGTCGTTCCAGAAACAAGTCAATGCCCTTTCTACAAGCATCAGGCAAACGGGTAATCCATCTTCGGATGAGTTTAATGATCTGGTAACGCTTGACAGTTGCAAATGCACAGACAGAGCCGTTGTTACCACAGTCCGCACTCTGGAGGAGACTAGAAGGAAACCAGTACCAAGAGTTTGTCAAGACCGTGCTTGATGAGCGCACCACACTCAATCCACGATCCAATCAAGAGAAATTCACTGGCTCTCTTCAGAAATTCCCACTGCAGTAATAGTACAGAAGAAATACAAGAAGATCAAAGTGCTTCATAACAATGTAGCACTATTTGGCCAACCCTACATCGCTATGCAGAGCCGTGAGAGTGACTTAGATGAATTCATTTGGTACTGATCTTCATCTACCAGGTACAAAGTCTGACCTGCTGCATTGCCTTGAGCAGCCTGACCAACCAGAGGCACCATCGGCATATTGCTGTAAAAGTCTTCGATGGAGCTGTCATTGTCCACTGTCTGCCTGTTATCGGCATCAGTGCTTTGATGGGTACGCCAACGAAGTCTTCATTCCATACCTCGAGAAGCAACTGCAGACTACCAAGAGATTATATCTTATGTGGGACATTTACATTCCAGACAGTTAGAAAGAGTCTACCCGTGAAAAGAGAGGAACTGGCATCGAATAGGAAAGTGTCTGGCTAGACCAAGCTTCCAGGCAATTGGATGGATTTTCTCTGTGACCTAATCAATAAGAAAGAACTGTTTGCCTTTCTTACATCCAAAGTGAGAGAGTTCCACTGGCCACATGGCAAAAAGGTGTTTGTCACATCACGAGAAACTGTGTCATCTGTTGGATCTAGCATAGTCACGGGAAACTGCAATCACAAAGAAGCCGACACGAGGATTATGGTTCATATTCTGCATGCACTATATCATTGTGTGAACAGTAAACACTGATGTTGTAGTCATCCGTGTCGGCAAATTCTATGATCTCCTCAAGACTCAACCATTAACTGACATCTGGGTGGCATACGGTATGGGTATTCCAGACAAGAAAGAGTCTACCCGTGAAAAGAGAGGAACTGGCATCGAATAGGAAAGTGTCTGGCAGACCAAGCTTCCAGGCAATTGGATGGATTTTCTCAGACCTAATCAATAAGAAAGAACTGTTTGCCTTTCTTACATCCAAAGTGAGAGAGTTCCACTGGCCACATGGCAAAAAGGTGTTTGTCACATCACGAGAAACTGTGTCATCTGTTGGATCTAGCATAGTCACGGGAAACTGCAATCACAAAGAAGCCGACACGAGGATTATGGTTCATATTCTGCATGCACTATATCATTGTGTGAACAGTAAACACTGATGTTGTAGTCATCCGTGTCGGCAAATTCTATGATCTCCTCAAGACTCAACCATACACTGACATCTGGGTGGCATACGGTATGGGTAAGAAATACAGATACTTCCACATCAATGCCATCTGTGGGAGTTTGGGAGAGTCAAAGTCACAAGCCCTTCCTGTGTTACACTCATAATTCGGGTTGCGACACGACATCGATCAGCATTTCATGGCAAGGGAAAGAAGTCAGTCTGGCAGGCTTGGAAAGTGTACGATGATGCCACAGAGGCATTTTCTTATCTAGCTAAGCATCCCTTTTAGAAAATGACCGTACAGGTAGTGAAAATGTGATACAAGTATTGCTAAGTCTAATTATGACCAATGTTTACCTTTTCCTCAGAATAAGTTTCAATTTAATCCCATTACGTTATCAAAAAAACACAAGACTATTTCATTGTTATAACTTACGGAGCCTATGACCTACAACCATTGCTTTCTCTTTAGGCTCCATCATATTTCTCCTTTTATTTGACTTAGTCTTATGTATTATTTTTTCGTTTGTATAAATACAAAAGAAAGATGGAAAAAAAATGTAACATGCTAAATGTAACGATGTATTATACAACATGTGAAATATGAAAATAAACTGAAACTGAACTGAACTGAACCGTTGAATCTGAGCCTTCCAGGTTCTTGAAAAGTTGACCATTGTCTTGTAAGACAAATCGAGACCATCAAACTCTATCAATGAGACAAGAAGAAGCTCCAGTATGACGCCCCGCCCCCAAATCACACATATATGAATATTTTGTTGGGGCTCAAACCCTAATATCGTTCAGTAAGTCCTAAGAAGCCCTGTACTAAATATGGCATGTGTACAACACCAAATCAATGTTATTTTACCATATATATTATTTGGGCTCCGGGATGACGCCAGCCCCGCCCCCACACCCTTATATGAATTTCTTTTCAGTAGTATTCAGTATTCAGGTAAAATAAAATCAACGTGATTATGCATTGTATATGACGTGGGGCTCCGGAACAACGCCCCTGCCTCCTTCCCACTTATATGAATGTTTTCCAGAGGCTCCTTCCTTAATATCGTTCAGTAGGTCCTATCCTAAGAGAGCCCGGTACCAAAAACAGACGGTCGTATAACCACAAACCAATGTGATCTTACATTATATATAACATAGGGGCTCTGGCACGACGCCCCGCCCCATTCACACACATTTATGAATATTATGCCGGGGCTCCAACCCGTACATCGTTCAGAAGGTCATAAGGAAGCCCCGTACCCAAAATTGCATTTTTACAACAACAAATCAATGTTATTTTACGCCCCTGCCCACCACATCCCTATTTGAAATTTTTGCCGGGGGCTTCTACCCTAATATCGTTCAGTAGGTCCTAAGGAAGCCCTGTACCAAAAATGGCGCTTGAATCCGGCCGGTAACGATAATTTTACTAAGCCACCTGACTAATAGGACTTATCAAAAAAAGGACAAATGGGACACGTTAATAAGGGGGCATTTACATAAACATGACTTTCAATGAGGCTAGGGACTATTGGGACATTAGACTAATGGGACATAATGTCTCATGAGCCATTGTTGTGCGTATATAGGACTATTGGGACATAGAATGGGATACATGGAAAATGGGACTAATAAAAAAATGTATGACGATGGGGTATATTACACAGGGATAGGAGCGTATATGAATAAGTGAGCATAGAACCAAAGGGACATGAGACTAACTAGACATTTAAATGGAAACTGAAGATAAACAAATGTTACATAGGAAAAACGGGACATTATGGAACATAGGATCAAAGTAACATAAGACAAAATAATGGAATGTATAACGAATGGGATATTGAAATTGGACTTAAAGCGACAAGGGTAACATTGGGTAAAAGTAATGTGGCTTACATACCCTTGTTAAACACTTTTCTGAAGGGCATTGCTGATCATCCCCGCAGACCAGTAACATGATAGGTACCGAGATGTTTTCTACCTGAGACAACAGTTTGAAGTCAAGGTTGTCACATTAATTTTGTGTGAGTGAGAATTTACAAACATAATAATTATATAATATTGACTGGCCTTGAGGGGTATATAAGAAATATTGACCGAGCTAAGATCATATTGCCCCGAGTCGAAAGACGAGGCAATATGGTTTTAGCGCGGTCAATATTTCTTATATCCCCCGAAAGTAAAGCCAGTCAATATTTTTATTGTCATCCAAATCAGACATCTAGAGCAAATACAGAAATCCACCATGACAATCTCAAAGAACTGAACAAACTTTGTCAAACCAGCACTGTGCATCCAGTGCTTGACGAAATTTGTGATACACTGCAAATAGTATGCATTATTTTGGTGTGATTATTACGTCACAATAGAGTGCGCGCAAAGTGCGCAGGTTCTCGTACGCATAATAGATGCGCAATGAAATGACAAAATACGGCGCGGTCAATATGAGACTATATTTTCACTCGTCTCTACACGCAAAGTCTATACGGGCAGGGAGACCAAGGAAACTACAAAGAATATACCCTTCCGTTCACCACTGCTAATGAAAACTAGGGCAATACGGTTTAGTAAATGACCAGCTCAGATGTCTGATACGGGTGATAATATAGTAATAATGACTGCTATGAGAGGCCTAGGCCTAGTTGTTTTTATTAGGATATACATCGTGCTATCACCCCGAGGCGCCGAGGGGTGATAGCACGATGTAACCTCCCCAAGAGCCAAAAAAACAACTAGGCCTCGAATATTAAAGCAGTCATTATAACTTTTATATACTGAAAACAGGATCATAGAATACAAGGTCAATCATGGTAATCAAATCTGTGTTGATAAACTTAGGTAGCTCAGTTGGCCATTGAGATTGTACGCATTATAAGCCTATGCAGTTTACGTGCATAGCGCGATCGTGCCAAATTGGTCAAACTAATCCCAAACTAATCCCAAACTAATAGATTAAAAATCAAGATTCAAACCTTCATTGCTTGTGATCCTGAAGGTGATACTCAAAAAATGAGGTGTCATATGAAAGAGCAGGTTTTTCTCTATATTTCCAAAGGGGCGTTATCTCGTCATTACATGTAGATCTAGGCCTAGCTACAATCGAGATCGGCGGTCGTCTACGCTGTACTGTATATAGCAACCAAATAATCGCGGCACAAAAATGTATGGAATGCCGCGCGCTCCGCACAAACTAAGTAAGCCAATGGGGATCGCAGGATGATGAGGATGAGGGTAGAAACTTTTAACTAGGCCCTGTGGGCTCTAACTATTCCTGTGAGGTGTGAGTGGGGCATGGCTTGAAATCACGACTCCAACTTCGACCAATCAGATGGCTAGATTTCTAAAGTGAGGTATATAATGGTTAATAGTTGCATCGATATACATAGATAATTGGTCAGTTGTACCCCCTGCTAATACCAACAATAAAAATAAATATCCAACGACACTTTTTTGTCCTAGTTAAAAGTTGAATTGATTACATAGATGCTTTGTCAGTTTTCCGACCTCTATTATAAATTAATGTCCATTTTTCCAAGAAAATGCATCAAATTTTGTTATGTTTATCCCTAAATCCTGTTCAAATACAGCAATAAAAAAAAATGAATTTAATTAATGAATACTTGTTTTCATGTTTCATTTTCAAATGTATATAAGTGGGGATTAAAACACATATGGACACCTCGGCACATATTGTTCCTTTTCAAGTTTCTAACCTTTTTGCAGCTTGATCTAATGTTAGAGTGTTCTGTTGTTTATTTTAACAAAACCAACTGTCAACCTATCTTCTAGGCAATACTTGATATAGCTGACACAGTAAACAGTAAAATTGTTACTGTGGTGTGCAGAGGGGCACGTGGCCCGGGCGGCACTTGAATAGAGGGAGCGTTAAAAAACAGAGAAAGAGGAGAAAAACGAAATTGTAGTATATGCCCCTATAATCAAGGTAAAATGCATTCATAGAATTTTTAGGGGTTGAAAATGCAAGAACAACAAAATATATATAAAGCTCGGTCAATTTGCTCCCTCGTTATGTTTCTTCAGTATCTCGTAATTTTGCGTTCCAATATAGGATATAGGCTAGTTGAAGTGTATTAAAAAAGTTTTAAAGAGTTCAATTTTTTTGGGGAAAGGTAATTCTCATTGCTTTGCTCCTCTTCCATTAAGGGCAATCCAACACTTGTAATAAGTTCATTTTTATGAAAGCTGAACAATATGATAAACCGAATGGGAAAGTTTGAAATAAATCGGACCAATAATGAGAAAGTTATGAATGTTTGATAGATGAAATCACTAAGTCTATGTGCTTCTCAAATTGGCAGTTTGGTCAGTAAGTGTGACGTAGTTGGGTACAACTCTCCCGTTTGTCGTGTAAAAAATATCATTAATTTCTCTTTTTCTCGGCCTACGGTGACTTCTCCCTTGGTGCCTAACTCAAAATATATTATCGATATCATATCATTATAGGTCATCTAAAAAGAAATCATACATTTTGAAAAATTGACGTTTTAATCATTCTTGTGTGTTGAATCAAATGTAAAGTACTCAGTCACTTCGTGACAGTGACATTACCGATTTAGCCAATTTGAAGTGCCCATACGTATCATGATTAAAACTTCCAAAAATTCATAACTTTATTTCTTATTTGCTGTCCGATTTGATTCAAACTTTCACCAGTCTGCTTCTCTGATTTTTTCTGTTTTATTTTAGAATTTGATTTCTGTGAAGGTTGGATTTCCTTTTAAGTTTCATCAGCCTCTTGGTCAATCAACAAACTGTTCGAGTAATAAAATCCAAAATAATGGACTAAGACCCCGTTTACAGTGAGCAAAAAGGCCGGGTCGGGCCGAGCCGCGGCCGGCCTAGCACTGTATAAACGCGCAAAAGGCCAAATGCGAGGCCAAAAGGGGCCGCGCATTTGGGCCTGCTCTGGAGGTAGTCTCGGCCGCGGCCAGGCTGCGGCTCGGCCCGGGCTTTTCTCACTGTAAACGCACGCAGGGCCAAATGCGCGGCCAATACACCTTTTCACGGTTAAGGGCGCCATTTTAGAGGTCAGGGTTTTACGCGTATATAGCGCCCATGCAAATATGATGTGAGCGCACAGCGCAGGCAGTGATGTCTTCAATGTTTTCAGATGCCTGCGCTGTGCGCTCACATCATATTTGCATGGGCGCTATCTTAATTACGCCTAAACCACTGACCTCTAGAGGTCAGTGGGGTTAACATCTTTGTTTATTCTTAAATTTATTCTTAAATTAAGATGGCGCCCATGTCTGCGCATGCGCACTTTTGTAACCGTAAAAGGTGTATTACGGGCCAACTATTACCCCGGAAGTGAAAGGCTCATTACGTCACTAGGATAATCACGCGACCGGATCTGCACTGTGACCCCCCGGCGCGCCCCCCAAATCATATGGAAAAGTGGTGTCTTTTGGCCAGTCTCGAACGCATGCTCGCGCGCATGTACTATAACCAATGGGCACAGGCTTAAAAAAACGTTCTTTTGTCAAAGATATTGGTGTAACTTTGCAATGCTGCAAAATACAAGGCTGGCGCGAGCGGTTTTCTATTGTGTATATTTTTTCTTGTATTTTCCAGAATATGAGAAAATAATTTTAAGTATTTGCGTCGGACTAGGCCTCGAAAGAAAGATTTTCAAGTGAATTTTGACACCAACCCTTCCATAGCAATGCACGTACTTGCACAATTCGAAGCAGGAAACTAATCGATAACCCCGTGTTTGAGACTCTGTATCTCAGCAACGGATTACCCTACGCATACAGCGTTTTCACTTTCTAGTCCGGAATTTTCCCCTCTCTGTCATATATAAAAATCAAGGTGATTGGTCAAGAAAATTCGTCGGACTCCTTGAAAAAGTAAGAAGATTAATCTATTCCATCCAATCACATTTGGTGACACTCGAGCTCATTAGCATAGAGAGTCATATCACGCCATGACTAGGACTGAGCCTGCACCATTGTCTGACAGGGGTTTCATTGCCATTGCTTCATTTGTTTATGTCAGCGATGATTACATTGGCTGTATTGTTGAACAATGATGTTCACATTTAAATAAAAAGAAGAGATGAGATTATTGAACGCTGTTTTATGGAGAAAATTCCCAACTCTACCCAATGCATCTTCAGTCCACACATTACAACTATGTGTTATCCCTCTGTACATTGAGCTTAATCTACCTATATTCGCTAATGGACTGGTCCGCATACTCGCCTTTGCGTGGCTGTGTGTGCAGTTGGCGCGTAGGGTCATGAATTATTCATGAGACGTACCTGTGCGCGCTGAGCAAAGAAAGACACGCACAGATCCACTTTAGTGGAATTTCGGCCTGAAACTTTTCCATATGATCGTTTGTTTACATGCAGAGCGCCACTACGACAAAATATTGAAAGGTAACAATTTTGGCCGCGGCCGAGCCTGCCACTGTAAACGCACACCGGGGCCGAGTAGGCCTGGCTCGGCCGCGGCCCGGCCCGGCACTGGCCCTTTCTCACTGTAAACGGGTCCTAGTGGGTTTAGTAAAATGAAACCGATGTCCATTCTGATTCCATGACAGCAAATAAGAACAAAGTATGGGGGAAATGTGGAAGCAACTTAGAATGAGAGTCATGAAAGGGATTTTTTAAAAAGGTGTTATGCTTCCAAAAGTATAAAACTAACTTGCGGTAACATTGCTATAAATTTCTCGATGATATTTCTCCTGATAGTTCGAAAACTTTGCACTTTATTTGAGGAAGACGTGAATATAGAAAACTGCTTAACGGCGTTCAATATTCGGAACTCTACAGTTTAATTGCAGGGATTTTTGAAGTTCCAAGATTGGGAAACCCATCACCTTAATATATTCGGGCAGCGAGGTGCCCAAGTATAATTGTTTGTATCTTATGTATTGTATTTTGATGACGATTTAACATTTTTACCACAGTGAAAGTGTTCGTTTTTATCTACAAAGGATAACCTTATAGTGAAAAACTACAATCTTTAGACATTGCATATACCCCTATATCAAGGATGGACATCAAGATGGTCTGTTTAAGTGGTCCAAGAAAATGCTTTAGCAGCATACTGTGCTGTTGTGAGTGATGATCTGAACATTCACTAGCAGCGAGCAAGCAAAAATTCAAAATTTTAAAGGTTACATTGCGACCGATCATAACATGAAATAACCGATTCTGATAGGGTTTTAAGCACAATCTCATAATAAACGAGATATACTTTAAATGAGAGGGAGCGTACGAACCAGTTTGGGGAAATCTGATCAGTCGCTTTAAAATTAGGGGCACATAATTATTAGGAAGGCTATGAGAAATATATTGTTTCTGGGGAGATGAGGGGTGATAACTAGACAGTGGCTCTTTAGATAACCGAAAAGGGCATAAATTATACGCGACAGTGGAAAAAATAGGTAAAATCAGAAGAAAAGGGGCATTATGAAATTGGTGCGTGTTCGAGACAAGCGGGAAGGGGGGGGGGGTGCTTTCTGGAAAGGGTGCGTTGAATGCACCACACCGCGCCGCACCGCACACTTTCGAATAAGCCCATGCACTAATTGCTACTATGTTTTTCTTCTTTTGAACGTGCTTGATTTCTCCGTGCATTTCGTTTGTTTGTTGTGTCCTAGAAAAATGTTCAAATTTGGCACATATCTGTGTTAGCCATTCTTCTTTTAAACTTTTGCATTCAGTATCAATTTCTTCGTTGATGTCTCTGTACAATCTCGAGTTCCTTACTTGATTCCTCATTTCCTGCATCAAATTAATTATCTTTTCTGTAACCTGTAGTTGTTTTGCATGTTTCTTTTTAGTTGGTAATGATTTATTTCCATGTTGAATGCTTTCTTTCAAACATTTCAACTCTCTATTATCTCGCTTACTTCCTTACTTGTTTGTTCTAGTTCGTTTTACCTCTAAAATGTATTTTTCTGTTTTATTTAGTGACCTATAGCATATTATGTGAGAGGTTTTTTGTGGAAATGTGTTCTTTAGCTTTATTTCAACTTCTGCCATCGCTTAGTTGGGATCAGAATTGATGTCTGCCCCTGGGAATGTCTTTAATTGCTTAATACTATCTACTAAGATTGTGTAAATAACTTACTGGTGCTACAAAGTCTTCTCTAAAATCGATGTGGTGAACCCTGTGATCGAAATCAAACTCAAACCACTCCTCACCATCGTCTCTCTTTGTTATACTGGTGTAAGTCTCTGGGGATCTAGGAAATGATTCATATCAATAAGTCATTGATTAAAATCTTTCTCTCTGAAAAGGATACAAGCTTAGCTCAAGAATTCAATTATGACAGTGGATCACATAGTTAGATGTTTGACTCCCGCCACGGTATTAATGCCCTTTGGGAAGACATTAATCTACAATTGCCACTCTTCGCCCAAGTGTTTTACTGGGTAATATTTGAGCGCCTTGAGCATCTTGCGTGGTGAATTTGTGCGTTATGAAAATATGCAATACATGTATGTATCATTATCTTATTAATACATTAATGATCAATTATTTCGTTCAATACATTCAAATAAACCATTGACATATTAGTTGCAGTTTTTAAGTTATGAATCGCGGAGACACAAAATCTCAAATTCAAACGGGAATTCATTTTCCACACTCCTAAAATAATACATATACGTTTCCCAAATAGTAATTTTCCTTTTTAAAATATCTTTTATTACAGACATACACAAAATATCATAAGGATACTAAGCTTCATCAGTGACCGTTCCCAAAATCGGGGGTTGGTAGTTTCTTTCTAATTGGCCCTAATTATAATTAGGAACACCTAGTCTGACAAAATATGTCTAGTTTTCTTGATTTGAATTCTGGAGCACTTCAGAGCCTACATATAGGTGTTGTGGCCTCTACTCCTTTGGTAGTTTTTCAAATTTCTGGTGGCGATCCATGTCCGGGGACACACCCCGTCCCGTGGTATCCCTGCCCATATTATTTGTACACATACAGTGTAGTTGGAATGTGTCTACTTAAATATTTGTTGAGAAGACTCCTCCTTTGCTTTGATCATTTATAATTTATTTTTCTCTCTCATGTCCATCTTTCTCAACGCTTGCTCTATCCATGTTTTCCGCTTACCCTGCCGGTTCAATTCGTTTTCCATCAGTTGTTTCAAGACCTACATTTGTAGCAAGAAAGTCAAGACACCTTTGGATACCCACACACCGAATCGGAAGGTCGGGGATTCGAGACACTGCATTCAAGGCCAGGGTTCCACCGTAACAACTACCGTTTATTCCGATACGATTCTCGTCTAAGTATGGATGTTCTCTGGCAAAGTTCACAATATCCTGACGAAACAGAGAAGAGAGAGAGAGAGAACGTCGTTATTCATGGTGTTATATATATATATATATATATATAACGCAAACTAGAAAATAAGAAGAAGACAGTGTCACGCTTTAAATCAAACAGTTTTTATTAGGTCACGACTTTTGGACGTACATTTACGTCTTTATCCTTAACTATTTTTTTTTTGTCATAACCACTTGATAAAGACGTAAATGTACGTCAAAAAATCGTGACCTAATAAAAGTTATTTGATTTGAAGCATGAAACTTCTCTTCTTCATTTTTGTGTGTCATCTTATGCCAACACGTATATTTATCACCGGATATATATAAACATGTTTTATGGAAAGGCGCTTACACATCGCAGGTCTGGTATTCGAGATACTGCTCAGTCAAGACAGTGTTTATATAACCTTCATAATTCTTGTGTTAATTTCTATTTGTTTTGCCTCACTTTATGGTTTAATTTCACCACTGTGCTTTCTTAAAAGTTCTGAAGAAGAAGAAAAAAAAACATAACTTGACTTACTGTCAGCAAACGACAGTTTAGGTAGGCAGTTCCATGTGTCTGGAGGTCGTCTTTTAGTGACTGGAAGTAATTGAATTCAAAGACCCCAAATCCATGCGATGCTAGGAGTGGTGGTCGTTCCCGAGCGACAGTCGGTCCAAATCCAGGCATGTAGATGATAAGAGGAACGGGAGACTGTCCAGCTGACATGTATGCATGAATTATTTAAACGTTAACATAATACTTGCAGAGTTGCTTGATTAGTTTGAACTTCATTTGAGCAAATCTATCGTACGAAATTCCGGTACTCGTATAATTATATACATAATATATCCGAGAGGACTGGTCCCAGGTTCAGCTTTGTTCGGTACGTGTTTACGTATTCATGTACAAGTAGGTAGGCCTATACATGCAATACCGTATTACATGTATAGAATGATATAGCATGACTGTGCATGTAATATAATTAAAAGTTTTATATCCCATGAAGGTTATCACCTTTGAAAATATACAAATGAATAGACCATTTTCGTAATGTAACCAAATTCAATGCATAAATATTATACCGACACGAAAAAGCCAACAAAAGCCAATATTGGCATTGGCTGGAATAAAACATATAAGGCGCTATCTCGTTTTCAACGGCTGGTTCAAAATTACCGAATACTTGTGGAGCACCACAAATATTAGAAATGGTTATATTTATGGATATTTCAGCCGCCTCTGAACCGATTTCGATCAAAGAAAGATGATTTTGTCATTTAAATTGTATATTCTTTCAAATTTGACACTCAGTTTTTCATTATCTCACACAAAATTATTTTGTGTAG